>CAWUFW010025353.1:0-46157 GCA_963921515.1 Calotriton arnoldi
ACTCCCAACGTTTCTGCTCACACAGGAGCCTTGATCACGGGACTGGTTTTCTGCATTTGAATGTCCCACGTGGTCTTTATAATCACGCAGGCCGTATTTCTTATACAGAAGACACCATGAGAAAGTTCAACAACTTTGCAAAACCGGATAATGGCGCTATGAAATATCCATGCGCTTAGTAGCGCTATAAATGTCAATGCGCTATGTATTAATCGTCCGTTGCACGTAATTCTCTTAGGTGCCACATAAGGTATGCCTCAAATGCATCTAATTATTTAAATATATTCTGTGTACAGTTTGCATACTAGTGTGTTTAAAACATTATTTTTAGCGCATTTTAAAGTTCTATCAATTATACATTTCTATAATATGTAACGAAAAGAAAATTATTTAAATATGTTAATATAAATTTTAATGCATATATATATATATATATATATATATATATATGTGCTATATATTTAAAAATAAATATGTTTTTTACATTTTTAAATTATAAACCATTATTGATATTATTTTTATTATTTTAACTTTCCTCTTAAATTGATGTAAACATATACATATTTTTAAAAAGCATACCAACTATTATAACTAAAAGCCCACACTTTCACAAAAACATTCTGATTGTTATGTTATGAGTGCTTTTATAGCACGCTTATCACCTGTGAGGGTATCCAAGCACTTTGCAGATGAGTAGGAGAGCCTCTAGTGCCATACTTGAAAAGCCAAATTTCAGCTTCTTGGGGAATCCAAGAAGAGATGAGGAGGCTCTAATGTGTTGTAGAAGGTTGTTCCATGCTTTAGGAGTGATGTACAAGAAGGAAGGACTTTCTGACCTTTTTTGTGTTTTCAGAGGGCATGTGCAAGTGAGAGCCTGAACGAGCAGAGATGTCTGGAGGGTAGGTGGAAATGTATGTCGCGTGTTTAAGTAGGTACGACCTGTGCTATAAAGTGCTTTGTACCTGTGCATGAGGAGTTTAAATTGTGCACATTTGTGTATTGGGAGCCAATGGAATTCCCTTAGATGTGGTGAAATGTGGGTGCGACGCAGGGGGTTGAGGATCAGTATGGCTGCTGAGTTCTGGAAGGTTTGGAGTCTGTTCAGGAGTTGTTTGGTGATTTTTGTGTATAGTTGGTGGCTGTAGTCCAATCTTTTGGTGATGATGACCTGAGTGACTTTTTTCTGGTGCTGTTCGGAAGCCACTTGAAGAACTTACTTAGCATTCTCAGGGTGTGGAAGCAGGATGTGGCGATGAAGTTGACCTGGGTGGTCATGTTTGGTCATGTTTGACCTCTCGTCCAGAATGACCCAGAAATTTCTTGCTTGAGGGCTGGGAATGGGTGAAGGATCGCGGTCTGTTGGCCTGCAAGCAGAGTCCCATGGTGAGTTCTCCTTTTCCAAAGAGCACCACTTCGGCCTTGTCTCTATTGAGCTTAAGGCAATTGGACTTCATCCAGACAGCCACTTCGGTCATGCAGGTGGTGAAGTTGTTTCTCTTGGGAGTTGCAGTTTTCTTTCCTAACACCAAAACTTTGAATGTGTGGTTGTTGTGAGTTACCTTTGTAATGTCATGTCCACACCTATTGGGGAAAGTGTTTTTTGGGGGATTCCCTGCTTGCCGGGTGCTGCGGAGAGAGTTTGAGAGGTCACCAGTGTGCTGCCTGGAAAGCCCGGACAGTACAACTGCAATAATGCAGGAAGCCATAATTGATGTCTTCGCCAAGCATCTAAGCAGAGTATACAGGGTGGTGCCCTCTGGCATGCCTGATACCACCAGGAGCTATGCGGCAAGCGTGGGGGTTTCTTGGGTACTTCATGGAAGGACTTGAAGCAAACCTCACCTTGGAAGACCTTAGGGAGGCCCTGTGTCCGATGTCCAAAGGCAAAACGTGGAGTGTTATCAAATCATTTTGCACTGACTATCAGAGAGGCTCTTGGAGGCCCTTAACAAAGTGCAACAGGTGGCCTCTCTCCCACCGACTATGCGAGAGGGCATAATCTCTATGATTCCCAGGCTGGGTGGCGAGTCAATGAATCCGGCCTCCTATAGACCTTGACTATGATCAACAGAGACACAAAGGTCCTCTGTAAGGTGTTGGCTAACAGATTGCAATAGGTGATAGGACAACTGCTGCATGAAGACCAGTGTGCGTTCATTTAGGGCCATGGTACCGCCATAAACTTAAGGAGACTCACCCATGTGTGCATTTGGTCCAGGGCTATGACGCTGAGCTTACTCTAGAAACGATTGATCTGGAAAAGGCATTTGATACCCTGGGTTGGTCTTACCTGTTGGAAGAGCTTCAGCAGATGGGATTTGGGCCTGACGTTTGTGGCTGAGTATGACAGCTCTACACGAGACCAATGGCACAGGTGCGATCGAGTGGAACGATCTCAGGAACCTGGTTGATTGAATGGGGTGCATGATAGGGGTACCCTCTGTTCCCACTCATGTTCGCCTTGGCATTGGAGCCATTGGTACTCAGGATTAAAAAGGACTTGCAGGGTTGGGGAATAAGGGTTGGTGCAACACACCTGATGATTCTCCATTCTATCTTTTCTATCTTAGGGAGCCTCGGACTTCACTGCCTTGCCTGCTGTGCATGCTGGAGAAGTTTGGGGGATATCTAGACTTCAGGTCAATCAACACAAAAGTATCCTCTTTACCATGAGGGAGCCAGAGAGGGAGAGGCTCCCTGGCCTGGAGATTCTGTGGGAAGTGGATGCTTTTCAATACCTGGGTGTTAAAGCTGTGCCAACAGCTGACCAACAATAGGCATATAAAATGGGGAGGGTGATAGAGGAATTGCGTGCTTCGGTGCACTTTGGTGCATGTTCCCACTCTCTATAATGGGACAGGTGGTGGTGGCCAAGATGGTCCTGCTGTGCTGTAATATCATCTACAAAACACCATCTGCCCCCTAAAACCAGAAGTCTTTAAGAAGTTAAGAAGTTAAATAGTATTCTAGTATAGCTGGTGTGGGCTGGTGGGCACTGCAGAGAGCTCTGGAAGTTTTACAAATGGATCAGGAGCTTGGAGGCCTAGGACTACCGAACCTTTAATTGTTTTATTATTCTGCCCACCTTCAACACGCAACAAATTGGTTTGCAGCGGGGGACATTTAGGAGAAACATTCACTGAAGGGCACATGTGGTGGGTTGCCCTTGCCTGTTCTATTGATGAGAGGTGGCAGCCTGTGGTCTGCTGTACTGTAGATTGCATGCCAGACAGCCCACATATGGGAGCAGATTGTTAAGAGGGTTGTTGGACATCCACCCCTCGCTAGGGACCTAAATATCTGGGATTTGCAGCAATTTTGTCATATTATTAGTGACATTGTAGAAGTAGACCTCACCAAGGCCTACCGGTGCTAGGGGTTCGCCCTTCTTTGCGCTCTAGTCCTCAGACCAATAAATAGAGATTGGCACAGAAGCTGGAATATCAAAACAACAGTTTATTAAACCTCATGAGTGGAACTACATCTATACAAAACCCTCAGGCAGTGTATGAGGTAGCACAAGAAACACAGAAACTGTGGGTCTTTTATACCCACTCAAGAGCTCAAAAGGAGGCGGTACAAGCACACACAAGAATAGCTATTCACATGTATGGACATACAGAAAATGCTCAGTCAACAAAGTGGGAGGAGAATGAAGTTGCTGACATCAGTTAGAGCAGCCTGACATTTACAGACTAAGACAGGTGCATGAGCAGCTACAGACTTTTCTGAGCATGTGCAGTGTTACAGGAGCTAACTATAGATAGCTATTCTAGTAAAGCACAAGGGTAGGCAACAGCGAAGACGGAAGGAGCACATGGCGAGCACATGGTCAACTAAAATGGCTGCCAAAAACAAAATGGCTTCAGCTCATGCTAACAGCGATCTCTGCCAAACTTCCACAACATGCTGATTGTTGGATGGGGGGGGGGGGGTGCTAACTGCTTGGTGAATTAAACCTTAGGGACACGTTTGTCACTTTTCAAGATGTGCAGGACTCTTTTAGGGTTGGAACTGGGCAATTTCTTCAATATGCTAAAGTAGCTGGAGGTGTAGGCAGACTTTCCCAATGCCCCTCCCACAATGCACCTCCTTGAAAGTCTCCTGCAGATTGGCATGGAGCGCCACCTGAGCACATCGACGTACAGGGCTCTGAAGTCCGACCACCCTCGACCTCTATATAGGGCTAGGTGTGACTGATTGGCATTGAATGATAGGGACTTGGCAAGGACATGAAAGCTGCTTCACAAGGTATCGGGGAATGCATGTTTTAATTTAATAAACTTACATTTTCTTCATTGTATCCATCTGACCCCAAGCACATTGGCACAAATATACCAAACCAGATTGCAGGATTGCCCTCACTATAGGGCAGTAGGAGCAACATTCCTGCACATGGCCTGGCCTTCCTGGGATGTTTAGGAATATTAGCATAAAGTGTAGGAGGTGACACGAGGATTCCATTACCACTACTCCCCTGTCATTTCTTATTGGGCCTTGTAGATCGACCGAAATGGAAAAAGATGCAATGTAAATTTCTACAGCTAGCCCTGTGTATTGCTTCGCCCTCCCAAATAATTGAAAATACAGTTCTCTCACATGGAGGCACACACACAGCAAAGCAATAAAAACATCTAGAAAGGGATTTCACTCACATAAAATGAGGCACATCAAAAGACAGTTTTCAGAATAAAGCATGGGGTTTTATTTGTGCAACACTCTCTAACAGAAAGACTTTCCCAGATGTCAAATGAAATAACATTCAAATGTATGTAAAGAGATATATATATATATATATATACATATATATATATATATATATATATATATATTTATATAAAATAATAACACACTTATAAGTAAGCAAATGCAACTGTTAAATGCATGGAATAAAATACAAGCAGATAATACTGATAATAATACAGGACGTCCGCTGCAAGAAATAGGCACAGTTAAATGCAAATAATGAGACACAGGAATCAAAAGGAAAGCATGAAAAAATATTTTAAAAGTACAGAAAACAATCTTGAACGTGGATAGACTAAACAACTTGAGTGATCTGGGGGCCTGCTTGTGTGTGCAAAGCCCAAGCTATAGAGAGTCAGAATTCAAGTTGGCATGAGGGCATGTCAAAGCCAATAGTAAAAACTTCATAACTCTTCCCAGAGTACAACACAATGCACATTTGAGCACCACTGCATATAACACTGCACTCCGAGACAGAGAAGTACATTCCACACCTTTCTCTCTCTGATGCTTTCAATTGCACATCCCACACATTCTGTTCCTGGCAAGGCTGTAAAAATTAAACACTTCCACTTTGAAGCTATGTGGAGACACGGAATGAAATCACAAAGAAGAGTGCACAGGCAGAAAAAATGATGTCCTACATTCAAGAAAGCACCTAAAGTCAATTAAAACAATAGAAGTCAAAGGTCATCACGTGGTCCCAATATATGGGAGTGCCTTTGGCACTACACTTTGTTGTGAGCAAAATGGTGGATTGCCTTTAGCTGGCTGGGCACACAACATCCCAGTATTGAGTTATGAGTACGAGACACATTGAAATACATAGCAGAAGGAATTCATATAGCAGAATGAATACATATTACAATATTACAACAACCAGGAGAGACATGAAAGTACAGGATGACTTGACAACCTGGGGTAACCTCTAGAGCACTATGCTGAAGGGGTGGTCCTTGAGAAGCAGGAGGGGACCCAAGAGATACTCTAAACAAGCAATAGGGTTAGAGATGGGAATTTGTACAATTAAACTCTGCCAAAGAAACAGGACAACCTAGCTGTATCGGTCAGAACTGCAAGGGAGGGTAGGAGGGGAGTGGGGGAGGGGGAAGGGGAGGGACAATAGAGAAGAAACTTTTGTGATTAAGCGTATTGCTGGTAAATGAAAAACATGTGCAACAAGCTTGTTATTGGTTGTACTAAAACAAGCATAAATAAAGATAATGAAGCAGGGCAACCTAGCTGTATGGATCAAAACTGCAAGGGAGGGTAGGAGGGGAGTGGGGGGGACAAGAGAGAAGGAACTATTGTGATTAATGATATTGCTTGTAGGGGGGGCGTGGCTTGGTAGCCTGCGATGGCGGTCACGTGAGCCTGCAGCTCCGCGCCGGCCTGGCATATAACCTGTACTATCGGTGAACACTGGTGGAGGACCCCTGGGGGCCAGAAAGAACTCCGGAGCAGATCGTTGGGTCTCCCGTGGTTGAGGAGACCGAGAATAGCAGATACCAGACGGGGACGCTCCGGACGGTGCGAACTCAAAATGATGGTGTGGACCCCGGAGAAATGTAGCGATCGGGCCAGAAACAGGGCTGCGATCGCCGGAAAGTGCGGATCCAGTGCAGAGGACAGTCCTGGCTGCAGCTCCCAGGCAGACTGGGGAGGGGCATGATCTCCGGCCTGCCGGATTGTGAGCGAAGCCCTGGAGGCATGATCGCGGCCTCAGTAACGAAGAGGAGCTGTGACGGCGGAGGGAGTGACCGGAGTGCCGGGGGCCTGGCTGCGCCCCGGAGGACAAAGTGAACCAGAGCGGAGCCTTCGTGGTGGAGGAGCTGACATGCGAACCGCTCGGAGGGACAGTGTAAAGTGGTGAGGAGCAGCGGTGGCTCCCCGGGGCCTGGTTCGGGGCTTGGGGGTTCAAAATAAAAAGCGAAGGCTAGTGTTGGTAGAGACTGTGAACTCAAGGAGGTGGAAGGGAATGAAGGCCCTGATTTGGAGCTGGAGTGGCCCAAAACGGAGGTGAAGACAACGGGAGAGCACCGGGCACTGCACGGGCTGGACCCGGCGGGCTATGGACTGGGCATCTGCTTTGAGAGAGGCTGATTATGTAAGGCCTTATTATCCCGGACCCAGATATCCAGCAGATAAAGCAACCGGGAGAAGGGTATTGGCCCCAGGCTGGACTCATTTGCAAATATACCGAGTAGGTTGTAACTAAGAACAGTGCGGCCAACAAGGGAGGTGCTCGCACCGCGCGGCGCGTGGCACCTGCCTGGTGCTGGGGGTGATTGGGCGTTGGGTCCAGCCCACATCCAAAGAAACCTGGGGATTACCCTGCTCTAGACTGTTGGGGCCTCCACGCCCGGTGGTGGCTCGACTCCTCAACTTCAGGGACAGAGACACCCTCTTGCAAAAAGCCTGGTCTGAAGGCCCGCACGAGGTGGACAATAAAAGAGTTTCCATCTTCTCGGACTACACGTTAGATGTCCAAAAACGACGTGCCTCCTTCCTTGAAGCCAAGAAAGCGCTAAGGGAGGAAGGCCTTCAGTACTCTCTGATATTCCCAGCACGGCTGAGTATCCTCCTTGATGGGAAAACTTATTTTTGTGATGACCCGAGGTCTGCATGGGAGTGGATTGAAGCTTACTGAACCAAAGGTCCCCAAGCTGTTTGGAACAATATGGTATCACAGTGGGTTAGAGAACCCAGGAAAAGACCCAGGAAGAGACCGGGGTGTGGTGCCCCAAAGAAGCCGAGCTCTTCGCAAACCGAAAGAGAAAGGGCAGAAGCACTGCAGGCAGTGGCAGCAATTATGCAGGATTGACAGACCCCCTTGGAGGCTGGGACCCGCTCCTCAAGGGAGACTTAGGAGCTAGAATCAGACACTTCCCACAGTGATGGTGTGTTGCTGCCGGTGGTAACCCCGAAGACAGCGGATGAGATTCTTTGACATTGGGATGGGTCCCTTGCCCTCTGGGGCTCACAGGTGGGTGAGGGACTCTGGTGGGCTACCCAGGGCCCGGTCTGATCCAAACAGTCCGTGGCCGATGCGTTGCATGGGATTTCACGCTCTTTGCCATGTTTTTGATTCTGCCGGATCCCCCTCTTAGATCCTTACCTCACTAGGTTTGGCCTTTTTTAGTACCTGATGTTGCATATAAGGTTTGGGTGGCTGGCCGTTGCTGGACTGTCCTGGAATGTGGGAGTTGTTCAGTATGGGGGTTTTGTTAATGGTTTAAGTTATACAGATTGCAGATTAGGGTGGATAGGCATACTCAGGAGTCTAGGTAATTGGGAGGACCTCGTAGAGAGGTGGTCAAGGGACACACTACCATCATGTCTCCTGTACACAACTCACTGAAGTTCATAATGTGGAACATAAGGGCGATGGGATCTATGGCTAAACGACATAATATCTATTCCCACTTGAGACGCAGAGATGTACATATAGCCTTTCTCCAGGAGACCCACCTAATCACGGATAAAGCTGCAAAATTGCACAGACGCTGGAGAGGGCAGGTCTTTGCAACCAACTCCTCGGCCTATGCTCGAGGAGTACTGATCTGGATAAGACCTGGGGTGTCTTTTGATCTAACACATGCTTCAATAGATAGCGAAGGCAGGTATATCTTCCTAACAGGGAGGTTGGTGGGCGGGAGATACTGTTGGGCAACATTTACACACCTAACCTGGATCAGGTAGCTTTCCTCACCTCACTCTCAGCTAAAATGGCCGAACACATGGGGGGCAGGTGGTGCTCGGTGGAGATTTAAATTGTATTGCAGAACCTGTAGCTGACCGCCCGCACCCCCCTCTTCCCGGTGCACAGACACACTGCAAAGTAGCAGGTTTCGGGGCTGGATAACCCACTGGGTACTGGAAGATACTTGGAGGGTACAACACGACATGGACAGGGAATTCTCCTTCTTCTCCCAGGTGCATCAGGTACACACCAGACTTGACACCTTCCTGTGCACACCGGTTTTCAATAGTACCATTACCGATACTGAATATTTAGGGCTCACCATGTCTGACCACAGTCCTCTATTAATGATTCATCGGCCACTAGAGGGGTGCCCCCCAATCCCCTCATGGAGGCTTAACCCTCTGATGCTTCAGGACGCACCGTTTAGGGCATCTCTGGGTACACTTATCAAGACTTTCTTTCCCATCAACACCTGCACGGCTTCTACCGCCTTAGTGGAATGGGAGGCATTTAAGGTGGTGGTGAGAGGCCATTGTCTAGGTCAGTCCATTGGGGCACAGAGAGAAATCCGTCAAGAAATCCTAGTCTTAGAGGGTAAGCTACACCAGCTGGATAATGCCCAGGGAACTGACCCCACTGCTTTGTTAAAGTTGCAGGAAACGCGCAAAAGCTACAACGCAGCACTAGGACGATTACGATGCCACAACTATAAGGAATATCTGGACAGAATGCAGAAAGAGGAGGTGAGGGCTGGCCGTCTCTTGGCATGGTTGATCAAACCAGAGACCTGAGGGACACTGATTACACAAGTGAGGGTAGAAACGGGTGACCTAGTTTATAATCCTGAGGAAATTAATACGTTATTCCAAGAATATTATGGGAAACTGTATACCGCACCTGTAGCAGTCCCACAGACTCTTACCCAGGACTTCCTAGAACCCCTGCCATTGCGGACAGTAAACAGGTTGACACAGGTAGAATTGGGGGGCCCAGTAACGCTGCAGGAAGTCTGCTCGGCCATTGCAGATATGGCACCTTGTAATACTCTGGGGCCTGATGGCCTTCCGGCTGAACTTTACAAGAGATATGCGGACAGCCTAGCACCGCAATTAGTGACCTTATATGCGGAGGCTCTCAGACTCTGCAAACTTCCTGAGACTACCCAGAGCGCGCTGCTGATTCCCCTACCTAAATCTAAGGAGTTAGGTGCCCGGATGGTAGATTTTAGGCCCCTCTCCATGCTTAATTTAGATTTTAAAATCCTTAGTAAATTATTGGCTAATAGGCTGCTCCCTCACATGAAAGCTCTTATCCACTCTGATCAGAATGGCTTTATTCCTTCCCGCAGTACCTCCTACAATCTGGCCAGGCTCTATTCTGTTCTCTATCACTCAGAAGGGCCACTCATGCAACAGGCTGCAGTACTCTCCATTGACCTGGAAAAGGCCTTTGACATGGTCTGCTGGGAGTATTTATTTGAAACTATGCTGCATATGGGTCTGGGGAATGCATGGGTGAAGTGGGTTCGGCTGCTCTATGCATCCCCCATGGCGAGAGTCAGAACAGGAAAAATGATATCTAGCCAATATAAGATCTCTCGGGGGAACTCGACAGGGTTGCCCTCTCTCCCCTCTCCTTTTTGCCCTAGCAATTGAACAGTTGGCCGAGAGGGTTCGACAGGGTGGTGAGGGGATAGGCCTCAAGATGGGTGAGCGGGTACATACTATCTCTCTTTATGCCGATTATCTGCTGATCTACTTAGGGGAAGCGGTGACAGGCGTGGCCTCGTTAATGCAGATACTGGCGGGTTTGAGCACGTATCGGGCCTCTGGGTTAATCAAACAAAGACGTACTTATTCCCAGTGGCAGGCCCCATACCTGCAGCCCTGACGGCTGACATTAATTGGGCCCCTCAGTCATTCAAGTACCTGGGCATTGAGGTCTTCCACTCTATGGAGGACATGCAATAGGGAAGCCTAGATAGAGCAGTGCGGTCCCTTAGATCTTATGTTCTTTTCTGGCGCACCCTGCAATTGCCAATAATGGCTAGAATTTCCTTATCCCAAATGGTCATGCTGCCCGGGTTCTTTATTTTTTCATCAATCTTCCAGTCCTGATGTCCCCGGGGTGGTTCCGCCGGTTGAACTCCCTACTATGGGATCTGGTGTGGGATGACGGGCGACGGAGAGTGTCGCTGAAGACATTACAATGTCCTATGGCTGAAGGTGGATTGGGGGTGCCGAACTTCTAACTCTATATGCTAGCTGCCCAAATGCAATGGCTGGCGCAATGGTTAGAAGGAGTGAATGAAGAGGGCACTTATTTAACGGAACCCAGCGCCTACCCTAGCTTATTGATCGCGAAACTGTTGGACCCAACAATTGGGGTCCCATATCGCTCCATATTGCAAAACATAGCCTTACAGACCTGGAAAAGGTGTCTGACTAAGATGCCGGGAACTCAGAAATATACCCCTATGCTGCCCCTAGTGGGTTTGCCTCATGGGGAACCTAGGGTGATCTTCTCACCAGAACAATTGGCACCCTGGACAGCGGTGGGTCTGGAGAGGGTTGGGGATTGCTACCTGAATAAAACACTGATCCCATTTGAGGAATTGGTGGAGAGCTGTGGTCTTCCCCTGGGACAATTCTTACGGTATGAGGCCCTGACACGCACCTTTGGTCAGCTGTGGGGAGGGGTGAGGGAGGAGCCTGAGATTCACCCTTTGCTGCATTCACTGATTACCCTGGGTTCGGCGGGGCACCAGGTGAAGTGGTTCTATGCTACCATGCTTGCCACATTTCATACCCCATTAAACAAACTACGGGTGAGATGGGGGAAGGCTGTAGATGGGGAACTCTCAGACGTAGATTGGGGGAAAATCCTACAATCCCTAAGAAGATTTCTCGAAATACCCACTTGAAATGTATACAATTTAATTTTATATACATGACCTATATGACACCTCACCGCCTCAATATCACTTATGGGGGGGAACTACGGAAATGCCCGCGATGCTCCCACATAGACGTAGATTTCATTCACATGACATGGGAATGCCAGAGTGCAAGTATTTTTTGTGGCAGGCAATTTTGGCTAAGATTAAGGATGCCTTGGGATGAGAATTAGCCCTTCCAGTGTGGGTATGTCTGTTGGGACTTTTTCCCAGGCCACATAGGAGCAAAGTTGGGAATAGATTGATAGACCTAGCCTTGGTACTAGATAAGCGACTAATTGCATTCGAATGGAAATCGGCGTCTGGACCCCAGTTTGGGGCCTGGAATCGGGATGTGATTAACTGGGCAGGGGCTAAAGATAGAGCACTGAGTTGGGAGGAATCCAGGGGGGTGCGGAAACACCCCATAGCCGATCTTTGGAAAGAAGCACTGGTATCATGGGAAACACCGGCACAGTCAGACAGTGAGAGAGGGAAGAGTGGTAGTGAGCAGGAACAGGCGGACATGAAATAGTATAGCCATCTTGTCCCTCTAACGGGATAGGGGATCAGATCCTATTATAGGACACCAATGACGCTTATAACCAAGAACGAGATACAAACCTACGAAGGACACAAACATACTGTGCGAAACCCTCCTAACCTGTTCAGGGGCCCATTGATGGGGTCTGTCACTTACATGCCCGAGTAGGTCATTAATAATTATACACACAAGCCACCCATCTGCATACGTTTTTTTTTAAATTTCTTTTTTGTTGTTTGGTTAATGGTTGAGAAATGCTGTTTATTCTTTACAATATAAAGGCGGCCATTATGTAATAGAATAAGTACTGACAACTGCTCACCTAGAAAAGACTGGATAGAACGCAAATTGTAATGCAGACTGAATATTTGTTTGAAGTTGAGATACGCCAATAGGCGACATTCCAATTGGAAGATCTGTATATGCATGGAATCAGACTGATGTAACACAGTACGGTACAAGCTAACTGAACCTCAGGAAATAACTGAAATTCTGTAATCAATAATATTACATGACAAATTTGCCAATAAAAATATGTTTAATTTTTTTAAATTATATTGCTTGTAAATGAAAAACATGTGCAACAAGCTTGTTATTGATTGCACTAAAACCAGCATAAATAAAGACATTTAAAAAACATTGTGGAGTTCAGAGGTACAATTCCAATGGATGCCACCCTCCTATCCATTGGGCAACGTATTTAATTTTGTGGAGCTCAAAATTACTGTTTTAAATCTAAACCCACACTATATGGAAACAGTCATTAACTTTGGGAAGTTTAGATATTCTATGCTAACTCCAAACCCACCCTTATTGGGGAGCATGCTTAATTTCAGAGAGTTCACATTTTCTTTTCTTTCTTTATTTTTTTATAAATACATATTTGAATACATGAGGAAATTCAGCCAATAATAAAAAAGATACAATAGTAAGGGAAAATGGAAACCCATAAATCAAAATAAAAAGCTACATTTAATAGGATATGGTATACAAAAATTATAAGACCTATCTCATTGTCTTTTTGCAACTATAGATCGGAGCCCAAATACACTTTCCTATTTTTTTTCGCCCTCCGTCCCTTCCATTCGTACATCCCCTTTTCAAGATTAAAAATAGATAATAGCAGGGAGAGCGGATCCAACTAAGCAGAGGAAATACAGATTCTAACCACGGCCATGGCCAAAACTAAAAAATATTGATGTGTCCCTGTCATTCCTTCACTAACAACCCGCAACAGAATTCATTCAGCCGTTAGCATTATTTTTATTTTCAGGCATTGAACTAAAAACTTCTCTCTATCCTTCTTCTGGGTTTCTAAGTGCGGACAAGTAGAGAACATATGTATTAGATTTGCTTCTGTACTGCGGCAGCGGGGACAGCGGACCCCAACTAGGCCCCCCTATTGGGCTATTTTTGCTGGTGTGTAATAAAGAGAAAACATTGTTTTATAATGTTGCTCATGAAACCTGGCCGAACACAGAATAGAATGGCTTAGTTTTAGCGAGTCTAAAAGGCTGATGCAGTTTGTACCTAGCTTTTGTTTCCATTTCTCACCTTGCTTCTTGAGGTCCTCTGCATCAGTTGGTTCAGGCCCCCTTATAGCTGACTAATAGTGCAGCCCTCGTCGTTGTCCCTTACTACCTCCATTATAGAGTCCTTACAAAATCCTCTTGACCCCCCCCAATCTTCTTAGCTAAAAAGCTATGTATCTGTAAATATTTTAAAAAATCTTTCCGATCAACTCCGTAATTAATCTGGATTTCCTCGAATGACATTATTTCATCTGCATCCATAAGGAACCCCATCCTCCGAACTCCTAGGTCCTCCCAGCATGACATAATCACATCATGGAAGATTTCAGGAAGTGCCGGGTTCCTGAAAAGTGGCGTATAAAAAAAATCATCCTCCCAAGCCCTATCTTTTTCCTCGCAGCCACCCATACATGAAATGCGACTCAGAGAGTTTTAAATGTAACTTTCGCGTAATAGCTGGGTTCTTTGTATTTCAAGAACCAGTTTTGAGCCTCATCTCCTAGTAGTAGTTCATAAATATCAGGTGACCCGCTCCTACTTCATTGATCCATCGACTTCCCCCCCTCTAAACCACACATATACTGGAGCACTGCGGCCCAATAGTACATTCTTTGCTCCGGAAAAGCCCATCCCCCTCTCTCCCTAGGAAGTGTGATAAATCTCAGGGCCCTCCTTCTCTTCCCATAGGCCCATATAAACCTATTAATCATATCTTCCATCCCCATAAACCATTGTTTTTCAATCTCCAACATTATTGCTTTAAAAAAATAAAGGACGTTTGGAAGAAACCTAATTTTAACAATGTTACACCGGCCAACTATTGACAGATGTACATTATTCATCCTATCAAAATCCTTCTTCCGTTTCTGGATATCTGGGGCTAGATTTAACTCCACAGTTTGCTCCAACTCTGATGATATATTTACCCCTAGGTAAATTGTGGATTGCATCACCCAAGGATCATCTTGGCGGACCGAGCCATTTATTACTATTTGCATTTTATCTAGGGATATGAGAGTACCCAGATATTCTCCCAAAGGCCCAGGTTTCTTTCTACATTTCCACTAATGCTACATGAGGGTCAGATGTTACTACCGCCAGGCATAACCCAGAATTTTGGTGTTACACCCTTGAAAACTTAATAGGTTGAATTCTCGAGTTCGCCTCAATTTTCCCAATCAAAGGATCTATGTAGCCTGCAAATAAGAGTGGGGAACAAGGACAGCCCTGTCTTGTCCCCCTTGTGATCAAAAGTGGTTCTGTGTGGCCTCCCATCAAGCCAAGCCGGCCTACAGTGGCCCTATATATTACCCGTATAGCATCAATAAAGACCTTACCTATGCTGAACCACTCAAGGGCAGCCTACAAGTAGTCACAGGAGACCCCATCAATCGCTTTTTCTGCATCAAGCAGAATCAGCACCATAGGGTCTCCAGAGATCGAAGCAGCATCAAACAGTGTAACCACTCTATGAATGTGCTCAGTAGTTCCTCTGCTTGGGATAAAACCATGCTGCCTGGGGGAGATAACCTTACCTATAATAAGACTTAACTGACTGTCTAACACCTTTGAAAATATCTTGGCATCACTGTTCATGAGTGTTATGGTTCCAGGGCCTGGCCTCAGTTGAAGGTTTCCCCTTCTTTAAAAAATAATAATACTGGCCCAAGCCCATGACTCCGGGGAAGGGGACCCACTTTTGAGCCTGACAAAGCGTATTAACCAGATAGGGCCCCAGAATTGTAAAAAAACGTTATAAAATACTAGCGGGATCTGATCTGGTCCGGACCTATGGCCTTTCTAGAAGGAAGATCACTAAGTGCTCTATCTATTTCTTCATTTGGGAACGGAGCATCTAAGGATTCCACATCTTCTTGAGAAAACTGGTCAGTAACAATAGAACCTAAATAATCACTTATGGATCTCTCCTTGGAACTCCCCTCCTCCCCATATAATTTCTCATAAAACTTACGGAATTCCTCCCGTATGCCAGTGGAACTGTTTTCTGCCTTGTCCGTACTGCCAACATATGTCCAACCCGTTTATTATACTCATGACAGTCTTGCTGCCGAGCCATGTATTTTCATCTGCTCTTACTGCTGAAACTTCGCCGCTCTTGCCAAAGCTAGTTTATACGAAGTACTCTCTATACACGCCCAAGAAGCTACAGCCGGGTCTGGTGGCTCAGTGAACTAATGCATCCACTGCAGGGGCCTGTGTTCGACCTCATGGTCACAGGTTCGAATCCCGGCGGGTCCACTCAGCCTTTCATCCATTTGAGGTCGATAAAATGAGTACCATTGAGTTGGGTAACAATAAACATCTGTTATTCAGCGCCAAGATGCCCCGTTGCTGGGGTGAACGTGCGCTTTACAAATACACATGTTATGTTATGACAAGTTCCTCCTCAATGTCCACCAGCATTTTATATAATTTACTTAAATATTGGATTTGCTTCTTTTTACGGTACAAGCAAAAACTAAGTGTCTCTCCCCTTATCCCTGCCTTAAACGCATCCCAGACCATACCACTCCCGGTACTACCTTTGTTACACTCCAGAAAATATAGCCCGGGTCCTGCAACAAACCCCTTTCAAATGTCCAAATATGCTCAATTCTTTCACCCCTATGCAGGTAACTTCCAAGACCAAAGGATTATGATCTGACGTGACAGAGGTGTATTTTTCTATACTACACATTGTTATTAATTGTTGTGAGACAAAAAAATAATCCAGACACACTACTGATTAATGAGGGGCAGAAACAAATATGCTACCCGAATCATGAGGCTTCTAAGTGTGGCCAAACAACTATAAGCCCATTATCATGTATCAATGTGTAACAGCTCTGAAAACCTTGCTTTTCCGGCCAACATAATTACCAATTTTGCCGCTCCAGAGCCAGTCCATACCATTAATATTCAGGTCACCACAGAATATAATCGAGGTAGGCCACCCTGCAAGCTCTGTATTACGAAATTCCAAGATATCAGGGTCATCCCCTGTAGAGCCATATACAGAGAAAATAGTAAATGTATATTTAAGATAATAACATTCAACAATCACCCAGCATCTGTATTTATCTGTCAAACACCCTTAAAAAGTCATATCTCACCTCCGAGTAAGACTGGCCACCCCTCTTGTTCTGGTTACCTGTGTAGTATAAGCAATGAGGTGATACCCTAGCTGTTCCAGTAGATTTTTCCTTGCACCTTCAACATGGGTCTCCTGTAGACATAAAATAACTGCAAGTAAGGCTTTTTGATCTTCCGTAACTTTATGCCGTTTAACATGATCATTTTGGCCACATATATTCAATGTTGCAATTCTTATTTTCTTTTATTTTCATCATCTTGGCCTGTATAATTTTTTCACAATGTGGGTACCTCTAACATAACCGTTAAATCTGGCTCCAGCCAACAAATCCTCCATCTTTTCCCGTAATCTCTTAAATCTCCTCATGTTCCATTGTTTTTCCATTTTATACCACCCCTGATGACCCACCCGGTGACCCGCCTCCCCCTCAGCTCCCTCCTAACCCACTTCTATCCCCCCTGAACACCCTCGTACCCCTCCACCCCACACCCACCCACCCAAACCTTGAGGCAAACAGACCAATGGTGGTCTGGGTGATTAAATCTGTGCTCGAGACCTCCCCCGCCGCTCAGGGCCATAAAACTACTATTATACATATGACTGAAAAGAACCCCCACCATCAAAGATAACCAACCTCTATCCTGCTACATCATACTACTCATCATACTACACACAAAAAAATCCATTTCTTTTTTCCCATTTCTCTTTTCCCTTTTTTCTTTTTTTTCCCTCCATCTTTCTTCTTTCCCTTCCCCCTTTCTTTCCTTTTTCTTTTTTTCTCCCTCTTCTTTCCCCAAAATACTAAGCGCAGGTTACATAGTCTGAGCTACACCATTTCATCCATATATTCTTTCGCTTTTATCTCACAGGTAAAAACTCTCGTTTTATTATTGAAAAATATTTTCAGATATGCAGGATTCATTAGGTAAGCCTCAGCCCCAAGTGCCTGACATGACTGAATCAACTGTCTTAGCCTCCAGTGTCTCTCCACTGTTGCATGACAGAAACCGTCCTTGAAAAAAAGGACTGTCTTTCATAAGTCCATTTAGCATCCGGACGGGCTTTTGCAAATACTGCTTCATGAAGCAGATAGTCCCCGAAATAAATGATTATAGCTCTTGGCTTCCATGATTCTCTGGGATGTGGATGAGTGGATTTCTTCATCATGAATGGATAACAACGCATTTGTTGAATTTCTAATTCCCTGTTTCATTGTTGGAGCTCAGTGAAGGCCCCCTTCATCAAGTTCAACATGTAGGCCCAGATATCATTCCCTTCAGCTCCTTCTTCAATACCTAAAAATCTCCAGTTATTACGGCGCTGCCTGTTTTCAAAATCTTCTTGTTTTTTAATATCATTCATTTGTGCACCTTGTGCTTCTGACTAATTTTGGCCTCTGGCAACATCGTTTTCCAAAGTAGCTGCCTGTTCTTCTGTAGCCGGTAATCTCACAGTTATTTCTGCACAAGCTTTAGCCACTTTTTTAACCTTTTCAGTTTTTTCATGGCCAACCTGTTTTTTTTTCCATCCACTCGAGTCTTTTCTTGGTATTGTTTTATGGACTCATAAATCAGTTTTAAAGAGGGCTCCTCAACTTGTGCCATCTTAGTCTCGCTATTAGTACATTCCTGCCCCTGCAAGTCTGGATACATCTTCAGCATGGCCAAGCAATCCCGCTTTAGGGTAGTGCTTGATCCATGTTTTTTTGGTGCTTCTGAAGCACATCCTGGCTGTGGAGTTTCTTTGCTCCGTCTAGATTGCTTTTTTCTTCTTAGCACGGTTCTGGGGCTATCATGCTGGCTACTGAGGCTGGAGCTAGAGGTATGGATAATACTACCGGTCTCTGAGTCTGTAGAACTGATGTTTGAGCCATCAGTTAAAGAAAATAACTTATCTCCTAATTCCTGGGAGTCTTCAAGCCCTCTAAAGCCCACTACCCCTTCTAGCAGAGCCAAGTCTCTGTATTGCTCCAAGCAGAGGGTTGGGGCAGCTGAGGTGCTTGATTATATTCTGCGTTGTCAACTGGCTAACCAACAGACTCTGTTAACTTATAGCCCAAGGGGGGAATGGTATGTGCCTGCTTATCGATATCCCCAAATACTGCCCCTTGGACAGATTCAACAAGCAAATTTTCCAATGACCTCAGGGGCCCCCACTGACCCTCTGCAAATATAGAAAAGTTACTTGGGAGACCCTCTGCTCCGTGCTTTGCACTCACCAGATTGCTGCAGTTAACCAGTGGGCCCTCTCTCAAGGTTTCTTCAGGTGTTTCCACCTGGGGATCTCCTGCAGTCAACATTACGGCCGGGAAAAATTCAGTGATAATCTATTGCTGATGCTGGTGTTGGTTACCCTGAGAGTCTTGCTTCTCCCCAGTAACATTTTGTCTTCATTTTTCCCATCCACTGTAATGGCAGCTTCCAAACCTTTTCAGCTCGTCAGGCTGAATTGTTGCTACTGGCGGTTATTGCACATGCTTTTCCTGTCTTGAGGCGCTGGGGATGGATTAGGCTCCCATTTACAGGTACCGTTGTTGCATCAGATATCTTTGCTCACACAAGGCAAGCTGCTTTGGGAGGCATCCTGTTACTGGTGCAATCCCTGGTCGTGAGCCACCCGGGTCTAACAGCCCCTACACCGAGAGATGAAACAGTCGTCAAGAGGAATCGCCTTTCGCGGCGACCACCAGGGCTCTTGCCACCAATACAGCCACCAACAGTCATCATGTCACAGCCCTGGTCCAGGACCAGAATCGTGGGTAAGTCATGTGTATCCCCAACTATATTTTCCTCGATCTGCCCCGGGCTGATTCTCCTTACTCCGGCATGCAGGGCTCCGAATGGCAGGGGAGCGGCCGACGCCACTGCTCACACAGACTCCATCTTGCCTCCTTACATTTTCTTTTCTAATTACAAACGCACACTCATTGGCAAAATGTGTTTACTTTTTGGGTCTTCATACGTTCAGTTCGAAATGCAAACACAAAATAAATAAGCCAACATAACTTATTTGATTTTTAATGTTGAAACCCTTTTTACTTGTTAAAAAATATGAATTTTTACTATTTATTTTACTCTATAACTATATTTGTTTTAATTTTTTGTATATTGTATGCATTTTTACGTATTATAATCTTTAAATGTTAATCTTTTTATATTTACAGTTAATTTATAAATACATTTAACATCAATTTTATAATATTGTCCGAATATTAAAAACATTATTTGCGATTTAACATTTTTTTTATTCTACTATATTGTTTAAAAAGATTGCACCTTTTATCAATAAAGGTTTACCTAAATAACAAATATATAGATTAAATTACATTTTAGGTAATTAGCTTATTAAAAACATATAATATTTGTTTTTTTTAAATAACTTTCAATACATTTCCACTTGAAACCCCAAAACCCCCTTATTATTGTTTTTAATTACCAGGTTAATTAATGTAGAAATAAATGTTAATTCGAATAATTAATCAAGTGAGAAATAACGTTTTTGTTTCATTTTTTTTATTGAGCAGAACAAACAAACATGGATACAACAATGCACTTATGATCACAGGACATAATACAGTTTTTGTACCGGAGATTGTGAACTAGCACCCGGCCACTAACAAAAATCAATTATAAATTATCCATAATGCAAATTAATGAGAATGACCTAGAATCTAACTTTGCTCCAGATATCTAAAACTATTAGCGGTGACTTCAAGTTTTAGTATAAAAGACAAATAAAATCCTAATATCATATTTATATCGGATCTCAAGCTGATTAAACCACTAATCCCAAACCTATTCCCACCATAAAAATACAGCCCCTTATCAAGAACATACCTTTAGAAGCCAAATAAGTACTAAAGTGCTGTTAAACTGAAAACAATACTATACATACTTCTGTAACCAACCATCTCTTATAGAAACATTCAGCAAAAGAAATACATTCTATTGATATAAAGTACAAAAGTCAATGCACGGACTACCTAGCATTCAGAAAACTGCTGAAAACATCATTGTTCTAATCATCCTTCATCAGCTCCTTAGGTGGTCCTAGCGCAGAGATACCCTTATGGGGTGATTCGGGCGCTCTATAAGCAATTAAAAATTTTTTTTTTTTTTAAAAGTGCTAAAGTGCTTTGGAGAGAGAGCGTAAAAGATTCTCGGTAATTATAGCTTAATCATGTGAATAAATGATCTAGAAGCCAAATTCTTCTCTAATATCTAAAACTATAAATGATAACGTTAAACTTTTTGTTAAAGGCAAAAAAATGCATATGAATAGTTAAAACCAGTTCTCAGGTTTAACCATTATTATATCGCCTCTGATCTCCATCCAGAGGGCCGGTCCTGATCAGCAACATGTACAAAGAAGCAGTTGTAAAGTGCTGTGGTGCTTTTCTATTGTAAACAATGATGTAATAATGATGTAACCAATCCTATACCATTCCATTCTTAATACAAATATCTTTTACTGGAAAAGGGGATTAGTACTTCCATTAGTGCAATTATGTATGGGCTTATTCAACTGCGAAGAAAGTGCAAGAGTGCTTAAAAAATATAATTACAAAATAGGGGAAGAACTGGGGGGATTCTATTTCCTGCTGGCATGATATATGTTAAACAATGCTACCATTTAAGATAATCTGTTGCTATTTGCTAATTTAAACTACGGGAACTCCCCCTAT
The DNA here is from genome assembly GCA_963921515.1 of Calotriton arnoldi. Lineage (NCBI taxonomy): Eukaryota > Metazoa > Chordata > Amphibia > Caudata > Salamandridae > Calotriton > Calotriton arnoldi. The sequence continues at coordinate 21,242 of CAWUFW010025353.1, forward strand.
GGGACATATTTGCACTGGATTGAGAAAAAGAAAGAGGACATTTTTTTTTTTTTTTTAAATGTCTGTTAGTTTTCCGGCTTACTGCCAATATCGACAAATATCATTAAACTTGTTCAAACCCCCTACTCGCTTGGCATAAGCCTCTTCTAAATTCATAGTACGAAACATTTTATTCCTCCATTCTACGACTGAGAAGACCTTGTCTGTCCTCTAATTCTGGAGAATAAGTGAGCGAGCAATAGATAGCGCTATCGATATAAAATACTGTTGACCATTTACTAATAGTTGGCTACCTTTAGAGGCGTCAAATAAAACTAGGGTGGCCTCCTGCATAATCAAGCGGTTAATTGCATAGCTGATAGCCTTAAATACCTGCCGCCAAGAATTTGTTAGGTACGGGCAAGTACAAAACGTATGGAGCCAACCTCTTTCACCTGCTTGATGGCAGCGGAAACAGTTGTTAGATACAGCAGGATACATCTTATGAAGATTTTCCATAGAATAATATGCTAACCATCTTGACAAAAATGACATTCTTTTAAAATTAGCTGCCCGAAGGGATTTATTACCTATCTCTGCGATTAGTTGACAGTCGCTCACTGAAACCTTACATTGGGTTTTGTCCGCTACCCTAGATAGAAAAGCAGCTACATCAGGCTTCACAGAAAGAACCTGCAGGAATCTATACCAATTTCCTTTTCCTAGCAATTGGCTTCTACCAAGCGCGCTGCTAATCAATTTGGCCCCTTGATTTTTGTCTTTACATTGAGTTTTCAAAAAATTATGAATCCTAGCTTAAAAAATATTGCATACATAGCGGACCACCCCATTCTAATAATTCCTACCATGAAATAGATTTCCCTAGTCTAATGAAATCTCCCAGCATTTTGAAGCCTAAAGAATTCGAGACCCTAATTTCCCTATCTGCCAGGGAGAGACCCAGATAGTTGCTCTTCTGAAGCCGGACTAAAAAACCATCAAAAGGAGTTTTAAAAGATTTTCCCAGTGCATTTATCCGCCCATAAATGTACAGAAGAAGCTTGTCTCTTGTTTTTTTTGGTAGCTTCGCTCTTTTTATAAACACTGGTAGGCTAATCACTGATTCCTGAATCATTTTCTCTAAAACAAACTTAGCTAGAACCCTAGCCCCATTTAAATAACAGGAATGTGCATCTAGTAAAGCAGCATGGTAATAAATACGAATGTTGGGACAAGCCTCCTTGTGATTTATCGGGTTGTAAGACTCCTAGCTTAATCCTTGCAGATTTTTTGTTCTAAATAAAACTCCTTAAAGCTGAATCTAGTTCCTGAAAGTAACTATTGGGGACTTTTATTGGAACTTAGGAATATAAAGATATTATTAATGGTAAGATCGACATCTTTATCATTGATATACGGCCTGTTATGGTCAAAGGGAGCAAAGACAATCTATCAAGCAGACCCTTGATATTAGATAACATTTTCCTATGGCTCAGATAGAAAAGGCTGGAGAAATTATATGCCAAGATATCTAATTGGGGACCCTACCTTTGCCCGGGACTGTAAAGAAAATGGGAGGTCATCAGCTGTCCCACTGAAAAGCAATAGTTCTGTTTTGCTTTGATTAATCTTGTCTCCTCCAATCTTTGTAAATTCTGAAATAGTCTGGAAAACTTGTTCAATATTATCCTCATCAGGGTGGAGATACAGAATCATATTGTCTGTAAATAATTTAAGCCTAGTCATCCACTCCATAGGGGTCCTTATATTGTTACTGCTGCGAAGTGGTATTGCCAGTGGTTCTATGAAAAAATAAAATTGGGAAAGGGGGCACCCTTGACGTGTTCCTCTTTTAATCATAATTGAGCCTGCCATTTTGGAGTTTACCATCAACTTTGCTTGAGCCCCATTGTACAAGTTTGTTAGCATCAAAATAAACTGGGAATGCCTTCTCTGCATCGATCATCGTAACTAGGGCTTTTATATGATCTTCTGAAAAATAATCTATTGCTTGAATCAGAAACTGAGCATTTGAGCACATTAATCGCCCTGCCTCAAAACCGCTCTGATCTGGATGTATTAGCTGTTGTGCTTCTGGCGTAACGCGGGCAGCCCAGGGCTTCATCAGCAATTTATAGTCTGTATTAAGCAGACCGATCATCTATAAGAATTCAGAGAGTTTGGATTCTTGTCTTTTTTAAGAAATGATACTATAATTGCTTCTTGAAAAGTTGAAGGGATCTTACCCTCCCCCATTTGATAAAATTAAATAGATCAACTAAGAATGGAACACGTTTACTAGAAAATATTTTTACAAATTCTGTGGGTAGCCCATAATTTCCACAGTCTTTAGCATTGGGCATTCCATTTAATGCTTGTTGAATCTCTAAAGATGTTATCTGGTTCAACATCACGTGGGTAAACAACTCAGACAAAGAGGGAAGGCACAATGAATCATAATTCTGTTTTATGAGGTTCTATGAGGCTCCTTGGTACAGCATATTGTGTCTAATCGATATCAGATGTTTTTCAATATCGTCCGGGCTGTAACCCTCTTTCCTGTAATCGGATTTTCTAAAGAAGTGACAAATCCTTTCTCTTTCTTTAGTCTGGTAGACCAGGCAATAATCTTGCCAATATGCTGATTCTCCTCGTATATTTTTTGTTGATAGCTATTTGATTTTTGTAATTTCTTCTGAAGTAAGAAAATATCTGAGATTTTGCTTTGTGGTAGCAATTAATCCAGGCTCTGTCTCAGCCCCAGCACTCTGTTCCCTTACTCTAATAGCATCATCCAATGCTGCCTGAAGGCTCATTGTGAGAAGTTGGCCTGGCATATGCTGTCCACTAATTATAGTGGGCACCTTGCACCAGTCCAAATCGACTCTTATGGTAGATAGGTTAAAGACAACCTTATTGAAAGCTATCCTAGTGGTAGCTATGGAGAGCAGCCTTCAGGCTAAGTCTTGAAGGAATGTAAAGCAGCTTGTTTTACCAGTCTATAATCTCTTGAGTGACCAAATGAAAGAGCACCACACCAGGTATATATTCAAAATATATGTATTTATTACTAAACACACCCCTCTAGTCTCTTTATGAGGCTAGAGTTCGAAGTACATAGGTTATAAGATCTTAAATCACAGTAATAGCACAAATACACGTTTGGGCCCTAGGGGCGTACCAAACCATATACCAATAAAGTGGTATGCGAACCACGACTGAACTAGACACTAGGCCTAGAGCCTCTAGAAGTGCTTGGACCACAAGGAACCACCCAAGGTAGTGACACAGGGGGCCCACGGGAGACGCGTGCAGTGTAAATACACAACCGCGATACGCCGTTAACTTCTATGGAGAAAGTCGGGATCGGGAAAATAGAGGAAAGGGACACTTAAAAGAGGACTAGGACAAAACCCTTTGAGATCTAGGACTTTGAAGAGTCTCTACCCACGGGAGCACCGGAGTACTCGTGTTACCTCACCCAGGGAAGCCGGGTGCATAGGTGCCTTTCGGGGTCGGGTTTCGTCGTCGATTCGAATGGCGATCTGCTGCAAAGTGCTGCTGGCGGCCAAGAGAAAAGTGTCCGGGTGGATCCAAGAGTGGATCGGAGGTCTGGTGAACCTGAAAGCAGAGGGGACAGAGTCTGGGTCACTAGCCAGTGACCAGGAAGGCGATGGACAGATGCCCACCGATGTCGAGTGCTTCAGGTGCGTTGACGGTCGTCTTGACTCTTCAGCCACGAGGTCCGGGAGGCGTTGTCGGCGACCAGGAGCAGGATTCGGGCCGGTGCTCGATGTCTGTCGAGTGCTGAGGTGTCGGCGACCGGATTGAACCCAACAAGCCTTGGCAACGGCAAGTCTCGAGTAAGATGTAGATCGTCGATGGTGCAGACCAGCAAGGTCTGTGGAACTCACCCAGCAAGGGTAAGTGAGGGCAGGCCTGGAGCAACCAGGATGCCAAGTAAGAAAAGGATTGGCCTTCGTTAAGGGCTACTAGCCAACGGGCTAGAGACCGCGAAGGAGCCTCGTGACGCCGCACGTGGATCTGGCTTACAGGACACTCGTGGAGTGGGGGCCAGTGATCTTCGGTGCAGGTGGTGCTGGAGGCTAGGGCTACTCGAAGCCCAAAGCACGACTTCTTGGGAGACCTAGAAGATGGTGCACTTGCAAATGTGCTCGGTGTCCAGGGGTCACGGTCTCAAGTCACCCACGATAGCCCGGGCCTCAGCTTTGCTGGGGACTCAGGGTAGCCTGGGGGAAGTCTGAGAATCCACCTCTGGTGATGCGATGACTTCGGCGTCCGACGGGAGCTTCAGTAATGCGAACCGGACAGATGCTTCTTTGGTGCCTGCCAAGCAGGGGAGTCACTCCTTGACCCCAAGGGAGATTCTTCAGTCCTCTAATCGTGAGTAGAGCGTCGAAGGTCCAGGATTCAGTTTCAGAGTTTCGTCCAGGTATAATCTAAAGTCCTAAGGACTGGGTTCCTACCTTTATTCTAAAAATAGGGGTTGGACTACTCTGTGGCCCCACCTATGGGTGGGTCAGGGCAGAGGGGTGGCTACACCCCTTTCCCTTTGTCCAGTTCGCGCCAAAGCAGGGGCTGCAAGCCCCTGATCCGGTTTGAACTGGGGTATGCACAGGGACACCAAATGTGCCCCCAGTGCAGGACTTCAAAGCACCCGAAAGTGCTCCCGCCCAGCCCCAATACACATTATCCTGTCTGGGGAGGTGGTCACACCTCCCTGGGACAGGAAACCTGTTGTCCAGGCCTCCCTGCCGGAGTTTCGTCCAGCAGCAGGAGGCCAGACTCGTGTCTGTGGCAGCAGCATCCATTTTGTGATGCCAGGGCTCTGGAAAGAAGTTACCGGACTCGTCAGAGTTAACATGTCTTTCCCTCTAGAAGGGTGGAATGCTACCCCGCCGCCAGGATTGGCGGGGGGTAGTATTCCAAGATGTTTGACACCAAACACGACATGTTTAGGTGCAGCCATTCCAAAGTTAGCATTTTACCGCGAGGATATAATGCGCTTAAGAGTATATGGTCAGGCTGCACTACAAACAGCATCAGAGATGGTCTCCGAACGCTGCAGAGGGGCCCTGCTCATGCAGGGGCACCCTCTCACATAGGAACCATGCACTCTGCCTTTAGGATTGATAAGGCCTGCCTTAGGAGTGACTTATAGGTTTATATGTGTGTATGTATTTCGTGATATAGGTAACCTATATCACAGTAAGGGGTGCATGCACCACCTTACCCAGGCTGCAGTAGCAGACCTGTGGTGTCAGTTTGGATGGCCTTCCAGGGGTGGCATAATACATGCTGCAGCCCCTGGCAGGCCTCTGAGGTACCCATGCCCTTGGTACATAGTATACCATATACTAGGGACTTATAAGGGCACTCCAGATTCCAATCAGTGATGTGCCTAAGGCACATGGAAACCATTTTAGAGAGGAAGCAGCTAGGCTGGGGTTCTGATTAGCAGGGCCCCAGCCAGACTAATGTCGAAAAACAGTGAAGCATCAGCAAAAAGTGGGGGTACCCATGTGAAGCAGATCCTACTCTCCTACACAACCCCCCCCAAACGTAGGGACATTAAACTAACCTTGCCCAGTTAAGTCTTCATGTTCTAAGTGGAAATACCTAGAGAGTCCATCTGCATTCGCATGGTTACTCCCAGGCCTATGTTCCACTGTAAAGTCCATCCCCTGTAGGGAAATGGACCACCTAAGCAGTTTGGGGTTTTCACCCTTCATTTGTTTTAGCCATAAGAGGGGCTTATGGTCTGTCTGAACCAGGAAGTGTGTACCAAACAAGTATGGCCTCAACTTCTTCAGAGCCCAGACCACAGCAAAGGCCTCCCTCTCTACGGCTGACCAACGTTTCTCTCTAGGGGTCAGCCTTCTGCTAATAAAAGCTACTGGCTGATCCTGACCTTCTTCATTCAATTGTGACAGTACAGCCCCTACCCCCAATTCAGATGCATCTGTTTGAACAATGAACTTCTTGGAGTAATCAGGACTCTGCAGAATTGGAGCAGTGCAAATGGCCTGCTTGAGGTCATCAAATGCCTTTTGACAGCTAACTGTCCACTGAACCTTTTTGGGCATTTTCTTAGAAGTTAAGTCATTCAAGGGTGTCACTATTGATCCATACCCCTTGACAAATCTCCTATAGTACCCAGTCAGGCCTAAGAAGGCTCTCACCTGAGTCTGGGTAGTGGGAGCAGTCCAGTCCATGATGGTCTGGATCTTGCTCTGCAAAGGTTGAACCTGGCCTCCACCCACAAGGTGGCCCAGGTACACAACCTGACTCTGCCCTATTTGGCACTTAGTGGCCTTGATAGTCAGGCCTGCCTTTTGCAGGGCCTGTAAAACATTCCTGAGGTGGACCAGGTGATCCTCCCAGGTGGAGCTAAAGACAGCAATATCATCTAGATAAGCTGCACTATAGGCTTCCAGTCCTGTGAGAACTGTGTTCACCAACCTCTGGAAAGTGGCAGGTGCATTCTTCAGACCAAAGGGCGTTACCACAAATTGATAATGCCCACTAGGGGTTGAGAATGCTGTCTTGGGCTTTGCAGTATCAGCTAGTCTGATCTGCCAGTAGCCAGCTGTTAGGTCAAATGTGCTGAGATATTTGGCAGAGGCCAAAGTATCTATGAGCTCATCTGCCCTGGGTATTGGATGGGCATCAGTCCTAGTGACTGCATTGAGACCCCTGTAGTCTACACAAAACCTCATCTCTCTTTTTCCACCACTGGTGTGAGGTTTCGGTACTAGGACTACTGGACTAGCCCAAGGGCTATCTGAGGGCTCAATTACTCCCAATTCCAACATTTTCTGGACTTCAGTCCTGATACAGTCCCTGACATGGTCAGGTTGCCTATAAATCTTGTTTTTAATAGGCAGACTGTCCCCAGTGTCCACTTCATGAGTGCACCAGGTGGTCTGACTGGGTGTCAGTGAAAACATATGTCGAAACTGATTGAGGACTTGCCTGCAATAAGTTTGTTGCTGGGTAGTGAGGCTGCCTGCCAAGGCTACACCATCAACTGACCCATCGTCAGGGTTCTGTGAGAGCAGGTCAGGGAGTGGGTCACTCTCTTCCTCCTGCCCTTCATCAGTAGCCATGAGCAAGCCCATGTCTGCCCTGTCCACATATGGTTTTAACCTGTTGACATGGAGAACCCTGTGGGGACTCCTGGGTGTTCCTAGGTCCACTAAATAAGTGACCTCACCCTTCTGCTCAACAATAGTGTGGGGTCCACTCCATTTGTCTTGGAGAGCTGCTGGGGCCACTGGCTCCAACACCCACACCTTCTGTCCTGGCTGGTAAACAGTCAGAACAGACTTTTGGTCATGCCAGGCCTTCTGAAGTTCCTGGCTAGCCACAAGGTTTTTGGTTGCCTTTTTCATGTACTCAGCCATCCTGGAGCGGAGACCAAGTACATAGTCCACTATATCTTGCTTTGGGGGCTTGAGAGGTAACTCCCATCCTTCCTTCACCAAGCACAGTGGACCCCTCACAGGGTGGCCAAACAGAAGTTCAAAAGGGCTGTAACCAACCCCTTCTGAGGCACCTCCCTATATGCGAATAAAAGGCAGGGCAAGAGTATGTCCCATCTACGCCTAAGCTTTTCTGGGAGCCCTTTAATCATGCCCTTCAAGGTTTTGTTGAATCTCTCAACTAAACCATTGCATTGTGGGTGATAGGGTGTGGTGAACTTATAAGTCACTCCACACTCCTTCCACATTGCTTTCAAGTACCCAGACATGAAGTTAGCATCCCTGTCTGATACTACCTCCTTAGGAAAGCCCACTCTTGAGAAGATTCCCAGGAGGGCCCTTGCCACCACAGGTGCTGTAGTGGTCCTGAGGGGAATAGCTTCTGGGTACCTGGTGGCATGATCCACTACCACCAGGATAAACCTGTGCCCAGAGGCTGTTTGGGGATCCATGGGACCAACAATGTCAATCCCTACCCTTTCAAAGGGCACCCCCACCACAGGTAGTGGTATTAGGGGGCCTTTGTAGTGCCACCTGCTTTGCCACTGGCTTGGCAGGTTACACAGGAGCAACAAAACTCCTTACTGTCTTCAGACATGTGGGGCCAGTGAAAGTGAGGGACAATTCTGTCCCAAGTCTTGTTCTGGCCCAGGTGTCCTGCTAAGGGAATATCATGGGCTAGGGTCAATAGGAAGCCCCTGAACTTCAAAGGTATTACCAACCTCCTGGTAGCACCAGGCTTGGGGTCTCTACTCTCTGAGTACAGGAGTCCATCATCCCAATACACTGTATGGGGACCACTAGCTTTCCCAGCAGCCTCAGCAGCAGCTTGCTGTCTGAGGGGTTCAAGGGAGGGGCAGCTCTGCTGCTCCTGGCTCAGATCTGCCCTAGAAGGTCCCCCTGTCCCCAAGAACTCAACCTGGTCAGGTTCAAGTTCCTCTGGGACAGTTCCTTCTTCAGGGCTGAGATCATCCCCCTCAAGGGACTGATCTTCCTCCTGAGCCAAGGGGAAGGCACTGCCTTAACCCTACTACTCCTCCTCTTAGAAGGCACTTGGTCCATTCTTCCAGAATCCAAGGCCTGTTCAGTGCTAGACATTTTGGCTTGTGACCTGGTCACAGCAAACACATCTGCAGGTATCCCCAGCATTTCTGCATGGGTCCTGAGCTCCACTTCTGCCCAAGCAGAAGTCTCTAAGTCATTGCCAAGCAAGCATTCGACTGGTAGGTTTGCACTTACCACAACCTTCTTAAGGCCAGTTACCCCTCCCCAGGAGAAGTTAACAACTGCCAGAGTATGGTCTGTTCTGACATTGCTAGCATTGGTCACTTGGTACATCTCACCAAGCATAACTTGCCCAGGTAGCACAAGGTCTTGTGTCACCATTGTGACACTTGCCCCTGTGTCCCTAAATGCCAAAGCCTCACGTCCATTGATTAAAGGCTGTTGTCTGTACTTGCCCAGATTACTGGGACTCACAGTGGAGGTCACATCCATGCCTCCATCACAGACTAACACAGCCTGAGTCAGTTCTCTGACTAAGTCAGAGCCCAACTCAGTTCCCAGGGTGAACCCTACTAAACCCTTTGCTGGAGCACTTCCACCAACTGTACTAGGGGGAACAGGTGCCTTAGGGGCATTGGTGGGTGCTGGACTGGAGTCTTTGGACTTGGTGCAATCACTGGTCCAGTGGGTCTTTTGCTTACAGACCTTGCACCATGGTTTTCTTTGGCCTTTACCCTTGGTAGACTGGGAATCCCCACCAGAAGAAGATTTTTGGGGGCCTGATGAAGACTTTTGATCTTTAACCTTCTCCCCACCCTTGTCAGAGTTCTTAGCATCTTGCTTCTTGGTTTCCCCACCTTGGTTCTGTACCTTCTGCTTCACCCTGGTTCTGACCCATTTGTCTGCCTTCTTTCCCAATTCTTGGGGAGAGGTCAGATCAGAGTCAACCAGGTATTGATGCAACAGCTGATTTTGACAGTTATTAAGAATCTGCTCTCTCATTATCAGATTATACAATCCTGAGAAGTCACACACCTTACTGCCCATCAACCAGCCTTCCAGAGCCTTGGCAGAACAATACACATAGTCTACCCAGTCTTGAGTCTGTGCCTTTTGGGTGTCTCTGAACTTCAACCTGTACTGTTCAGTGGTTAGGCCAAACCCATCAATAAGAGCACTCTTCAAGACCTTGTAATTGTCAGCATCCTCCTCTCTAACAGTGAGGAGCTTGTCTCTACCTTTGTCAGCAAAGGAGAGCCACAAGATTGCTGCCCACTGCTCCTGAGGGACCTTCTGTACTTTACAGGCCCTCTCTAAAGCAGTTATCCATTTGTGGATATCATCCCCACTCTGGTAGGGAGGGACAATCTTGTTCAGGTTCCTATGGTCATAGGACCTTTCCCTATCTCTAGGGACATGGCTGCCACCATGGGACTGTAGTCCCAACTTTCTTCTCTGTCTAAGGAGATCTAGGGATTCTCTATCTAAAGCTAATTGCTTTTTTCTGAGTTCCAGCTGAGTTTCCTCATACTGGACTAGCCTCTTTCTTCTCTCATGAGAGGATTCTCTCCTATGAGATGAGACAGAGCTCCCTATAGAGGTGCCAGAGTGGTTAGACTCCTGAGAAGGAGACCTAGACCTTCTGGGCACACTCTTAATCCTTCCTGGGGGACAAAGAGGGCATCATTTTGATCATCCTCATCATCATCTACAGGAGGGATTGGGTTTTCCAGGTCAGGGTCATTATCACCCTCCTGGCCAGTTTCAGAGGGGGCTGGGGGTACTGGTACCCCTAGCGTCCTCCTCTTCTTCTGCCCCACCCTCAGCTCCTACCCCTTCAGTCCCTACAGGCTTACTAAGGTCATAAGCCACCAACAACTCCTTGAGGTGTTGGGTGGTGGGGCTTTGGCCTGTCCTTATTTTTCTCAAGTTACATAAAGCTCTCAATTCCAAGAATGGGAGTGTATCATACTTGGAGGGTGGAAGCTCAATGGCTTCCTGCAAGGATTCTTTGGATCCTGCCCTTAAAGACATTACTAGTGTGGTGTGGTGTATGCACTACCTACTCTAGTGTGGCCTACTAAACTCTCTTGAGTTGTAGAAAGGGTTGTGCTATCCCTTAACACACAACTCTAAGTTCAGTAGAACTTACTGTTATTCTAAGCTTAAATTATATGTACCTTAGGTACCTTTAGTGGTTTTCAGTTGATCAATTCAATTGAGATTATCTGGTAAAACAATAGCAAGCTGGAATCCCACATGCTGCACACCAATGTGAGAAGTTGGCCTGGCATATGCTGTCCACTAATTATAGTGGGCACCTTGCACCAGTCCAAATCGACTCTTATGGTAGATAGGTTAAAGACAACCTTATTGAAAGCTATCCTAGTGGTAGCTATGGAGAGCAGCCTTCAGGCTAAGTCTTGAAGGAATGTAAAGCAGCTTGTTTTACCAGTCTATAATCTCTTGAGTGACCAAATGAAAGAGCACCACACCAGGTATATATTCAAAATATATGTATTTATTACTAAACACACCCCTCTAGTCTCTTTATGAGGCTAGAGTTCGAAGTACATAGGTTATAAGATCTTAAATCACAGTAATAGCACAAATACACGTTTGGGCCCTAGGGGCGTACCAAACCATATACCAATAAAGTGGTATGCGAACCACGACTGAACTAGACACTAGGCCTAGAGCCTCTAGAAGTGCTTGGACCACAAGGAACCACCCAAGGTAGTGACACAGGGGCCCACGGGGGACGCGTGCAGTGTAAATACACAACCGCGATACGCCGTTAACTTCTATGGAGAAAGTCGGGATCGGGAAAATAGAGGAAAGGGACACTTAAAAGAGGACTAGGACAAAACCCTTTGAGATCTAGGACTTTGAAGAGTCTCTACCCACGGGAGCACCGGAGTACTCGTGTTACCTCACCCAGGGAAGCCGGGTGCATAGGTGCCTTTCGGGGTCGGGTTTCGTCGTCGATTCGAATGGCGATCTGCTGCAAAGTGCTGCTGGCGGCCAAGAGAAAAGTGTCCGGGTGGATCCAAGAGTGGATCGGAGTTCTGGTGAACCTGAAAGCAGAGGGGACAGAGTCTGGGTCACTAGCCAGTGACCAGGAAGGCGATGGACAGATGCCCACCGATGTCGAGTGCTTCAGGTGCATTGATGGTCGTCTTGACTCTTCAGCCACAAGGTCCGGGAGGCGTTGTCGGCGACCAGGAGCAGGATTCGGGCCGGTGCTCGATGTCTGTCGAGTGCTGAGGTGTCCGCGACCGGATTGGACCCAACAAGCCTTGGCAACGGCAAGTCTCGAGTAAGATGTAGATCGTCGATGGTGCAGACCAGCAAGGTCTGTGGAACTCACCCAGCAAGGGTAAGTGAGGGCAGGCCTGGACCAACCAGGATCCCAAGTAAGAAAAGGATTGGCCTTCGTTAAGGGCTACTAGCCAACGGGCTAGCGACCGCAAAGGAGCCTCGTGACACCGCACGTGGATCTGGCTTACAGTACACTCGTGTAGTGGGGGCCAGTGATCTTCGGTGCAGGTGGTGCTGGAGGCTAGGGCTACTCGGAGCCCAAAGCAGAACTTCTTGGGAGACCTAGAAGATGGTGCACTTGCAAATGTGCTCGGTGTCCAGGGGTCACGGTCTCAAGTCACCCACGATAGCCACGGGCCTCAGCTTTGCTGGGGACTCAGGGTAGCCTCAGGGAAGTCTGAGAATCCACCTCTGGTGATGCGATGACTTCGGCGTCCGACGGGAGCTTCAGTAATGCGAACCGGACAGATGCTTCTTTGGTGCCTGCCAAGCAGGGGAGTCACTCCTTGACCCCAAGGGAGATTCTTCAGTCCTCTAATCGTGAGTAGAGCGTCGAAGGTCCAGGATTCAGTTTCAGAGTTTCGTCCAGGTATAATCTAAAGTCCTAAGGACTGGGTTCCTACCTTTATTCTAAAAATAGGGGTTGGACTACTCTGTGGCCCCACCTATGGGTGGGTCAGGGCAGAGGGGTGGCTACACCCCTTTCCCTTTGTCCAGTTCACGCCAAAGCAGGGGCTGCAAGCCCCTGATCCGGTTTGAGCTGGGGTATGCACAGGGACACCAAATGTGCCCCCAGTGCAGGACTTCAAAGCACCCGAAAGTGCTCCCGCCCAGCCCCAATACACATTATCCTGTCTGGGGAGGTGGTCACACCTCCCTGGGACAGGAAACCTATTGTCCAGGCCTCCCCTGCCGGAGTTTCGTCCAGCAGCAGGAGGCCAGACTCGTGTCTGTGGCAGCAGCATCCATTTTGTGATGCCAGGGCTCTGGAAAGAAGTTACCGGACTCGTCAGAGTTAACATGTCTTTCCCTCTAGAAGGGTGGAATGCTACCCCCGCCGCCAGGATTGGTGGGGGTAGTATTCCAAGATGTTTGACACCAAACACGACATGTTTAGGTGCAGCCATTCCAAAGTTAGCATTTTACCGCGAGGATATAATGCGCTTAAGAGTATATGGTCAGGCTGCACTACAAACAGCATCAGAGATGGTCTCCGAACGCTGCAGAGGGGCCCTGCTCATGCAGGGGCACCCTCTCACATAGGAACCATGCACTCTGCCTTTAGGATTGATAAGGCCTGCCTTAGGAGTGACTTATAGGTTTATATGTGTGTATGTATTTCGTGATATAGGTAACCTATATCACAGTAAGGGGTGCATGCACCACCTTACCCAGGCTGCAGTAGCAGACCTGTGGTGTCAGTTTGGATGGCCTTCCAGGGGTGGCATAATACATGCTGCAGCCCCTGGCAGGCCTCTGAGGTACCTATGCCCTTGGTACATAGTATACCATATACTAGGGACTTATAAGGGCACTCCAGATTCCAATCAGTGATGTGCCTAAGGCACATGGAAACCATTTTAGAGAGGAAGCAGCTAGGCTGGGGTTCTGATTAGCAGGGCCCCAGCCAGACTAATGTCGAAAAACAGTGAAGCATCAGCAAAAAGTGGGGGTACCCATGTGAAGCAGATCCTACTCTCCTACACTCATAATCTGTTCAAAGTGTTCCTTATTTTGTTTTGATTTAAAACTATGATCCTTCCCCTTAAAGTTGCTTTCAAAGCCTCCCAGATTGAAAATAATAAAGCAATATTGCAATTGATTGAAAAAAACTCCAAAATAAAATGCTTCGTTTCCTCCACCCACTGGGGATCGGAGAGCAAAGATCTATCTAACTGCCATCTAGGTCTATCCCTATTTTTTAGATCAATGTCAACTGCTAGGGACAGCAAAGAATGAGCTGAAAAAGCATTGGCAAAAATATCCGTCCAATCCCTATTTAATGATTTTGATATTAAAATAAAAGTCTATTTGAAGTTGTTTTGAATCTATACGAGAAACATGTGTACCATCTCAATTCTTTGTGGTCTTCTCTCCAGTGGTCGATTAACTGGTAGCTAGATTTTAATGCTTCTAATACTGTTTTGGTTTTTGGCTTAAGCTGCTTTTTACTTTTTTAGGTATCTTTCGCCAAATGTTAAAATTAAGATCCTGCCGCCAGATCAAGGGACCAAGAGCTCCCCAGGCAACTTTGTAGATGTTTGTGAGAGCATCTATATCATCGCTTACTGACCCATAATAGTTTATAAGATTTTAATTTTGTCCATTTGTTATTACTTTTACCCAAAGCCATCTACCATATGGATCACAAATCACTTTCCTCACCTCCCAATCAATACTATTACTCAAAAATATAGGAACTCCCCTTACCGCCACCTGTGCTGACACAAAGAATGCATGTGAATACATTCATGGGTTTACCAGCTTCGGGGTATTACTCTTCAAATGGGTCTCCTGTAAGTAGATGACCCTGGGTGTAAAAAAGGCTAACCAGCCATTCAGACTGACTATCTATGCTTATTGGCTAGGCCATTGACGTTACAAGAAAGAATCCGAATTCTACTTTTCAGAGATGAAGACACCATAAAAACACTCTTGACCTCCCCTTAAACACCCTTCCACTAATATTTGAGCTCCTTTCGTTGGATTTGGTAGTCTGTCCTCTATAAATCTGCTACTTTTTCTGGCTAAAATAGTGCTCCCCATGTCACCCTAGCTGCCCACCCTTAGGAACCCCTGTGCACCCCAAAAAAAACCAGATGGGAAGAGAAGACACCATCTCACTCCCTTCCCCATTGTGTTGAACCTTATGTGCCTTGGAATGGCACTTGGGTCATCACGTCAGTGCTGATCGCCACAAACAAGATCTGCAGGAAACCCTCGAACCTTATATTCAACAATATTTGCCCACAATTGCATCCTCATTCAAAGCTGATCTCCACAATATCAGTCCTAGATTTTCTGCTGTAAGATTTCTTTCACCTGCTGAACCGAATGTAAAATCTGAAAGTGTCCTTTGACAAGTACTTTTAATTTCGACTGTTGGACTATTGCCGCCTGAATTCCTTTATCCTTAAATTGATTCAGCATTGTTTAAATTCACGTCCACATCTTGCGGCTGCAGCTGACATGTCAGGAAAGATATTGACCTGAAATTTATCTTCTGTTTGCAATCCATTTGCCTTGATGGCAGCAGCTAAAATCGATTCCTTTATACGGTAATCTCTGGAATTTACAAGAAACATGCGTGGATATTTTGCATTAGTCTGCTGATAAAATGGAACACAGTGAGCTCTCATAATCGAGTGTCAGTCTCTGTTGGGCAGCTCTCCTGGATTAACATACTTTTGAATGAGATCTGAAATAAATTTGATGGGATCTTGCCCAGCTTCTTGCCCCTCTGGGAAGTCCACAAACCGTAGATTTGATCTTCTCGACTTATTTTCAAACTCTTCGAGCTTGATCTGAGTTTTCTCCAGCTCTCAATTATACTAAGCTTGAAAGTGCTCGAAACTTTTCTGGGCATCCTCGAGATCTGAGATTCGCTGCTCGGCAAGGGCTAGTCTTTGATTTAACTGCAAGATATTGTCGTTGATCGTTTCCAGCTGGCTCTTCACTTCTGTATGAGCTTTTTCCTGATCATTTCTTAATTGTCTTATACCTAACAAGATTTCCCTCAGCATATCATGTGACTGGAAAGTATGTACAGCTTCCTCCGTTGAAGATTCTTTATTCGTTCCCAGCTCCGATTGCAATGTTCCTTCGCATTGCAAGATCGTTTTGGGGCTAGCCTTTTGCATAGTTAACTGCCCTTTTGAAATGTCCTAGACTATTGCTTTTGTAATGGGAGGATTATTTTCTTCAGGCAGAGGTCTTGCTAATGGTGAGCGTGCTGTCTGTTGTGAATCTTGAACCAACTCCGGAGAGCTAAGCATTACCTGTGCTGTTGACTTGCCCCCTTCAGTCCAAACAAAAGGTATGAGGATTTTTGCCCCAAACTGTTGTTTTGTATGATCGCAGGTACTGAGGTACAATTCTCTACAATTTTGGGGAGCAATGTGTTGCCTTGAGCTGCTGCCGCCTCCAACAAAGGTCTTTTCTGGTGCTTTAGAAGCTCATTATTTTGGCTCGACGAACAACTTGTTTCTCCCAATTCGGGTGAAACCAATGATTTGTTCCATGAACCGCTCAGGTTTAGACTTTCATTACTCTCCCCATATCTTCTTTGTGATTCTCTGGGCTCAATGGTTCAATCTATTTTTTACCACACCGCGTTTTAGAAGTTTTATTGGATTTTAGGTTCTTAGCCGGGGTGCGGGCTTTTAGGGTCCCATCTCGTGCTGTTAAACGCTTAATGGCTCTGTTTCAATACTTTTCCTTTATTGAAGAAATCAGGTTGAGAACAGGCAGTATTTTTATAATATAAATATATAAATAAATAAGTATATATATATATATATTCACTGAAAAAACCATAGGTTTCAGATAAGTTATAGTTAGAAATTAGCATTTAAAAAACCTTTGAAATTCACTGAAAAAACCATAGGTTTTAGGGACAGTTATAGTTAGTTGGACATTGCACTCGTACAAAACCCGTGAAATTCCCCCGCTATAGTTAGTTCAGCTAACTATAACTCGCGCCCCCGCAATGCACTGCTGAGGACGTCACATATTACATCACTCATGACATGGTCAGTGACATCACTGATGACATCACTGATGACATCTCAAATGACATCACTGATGACATCATCCAGTGACTGTGTGTTTCTGTAAAGTTTAAATATTTTTAATATATATAGGGAAAGGCGTATTGAAGAATGAGTGGGTGTATAAGTGTGTGTATGGATGATTTAGTAGGTGCGTGACTAATTCTATAAGTGAGTGATTAAACGTATCTTACTGAATGCATGGGTTAGTGACTAAACTGGGTTAATGTCTGTATCTGTCTGTTGCTGTGTAAGTGGCTGCATGGGTTTGTGAATAGCTACATGAGTGTCTATAAGAGTTATTGATTTGTTGTCTGAGTATCTGTATGGGTGCCTGAGTGTTTGTGTGGATGGGGTGTGTGCGACTGTGCATAGATGTGTGAGTGGGTGATTCACCGGGTGGATGGTTTCAAGAGTGCATCTGTGATAGACTGTATGGGTGGGTAAGTGTGTGTAAGAGTGTGTTAGTGAGTGAATGTATGTCCCAGTGGTACATGTGTGAGTAACTACATATGTGAAAGGCAGTATTTATGTGTATTGGAGTATATAAATAGCTATAAGCGAGAGTGAGTGATTGTGATAGTGACTATATGGATGAGTGTGTGCTTGTATCAGTGATTGTATAAGAGCGTAACAATGTGCTAGTATTTGTATGATTAAGTGAGCTGGTTTGTGTATAACTGTATAGGTGAGTAAATGGCAGTGTGTTTAATTATTTGCATGACTGACTAGGTGTGTGAGTACCTCTATGGATGAGTGGCGGTGTTTGAGTGTCTATATAGGAGTAAGAGTGCATATGATTGTCCTGTACTGAGTGACCATAAGTATGAGTGACTGTACGGGTGAGTGAGTGGATGTGTGTGTGTAGACCTAAGAATCAGTGAGTGGGTATGTAGTTATTGGTGTTGGAGTGTCTATGGTTTTGCGAATGGCAGTCTGTAATTTAGATTGGGTGTATCAAAGGTTATATTAGGGTGTGAGGAGGTGCATCAGATTATCACGTGGATGATGTCATCAGTGATGTCATTTGAGATGTCATCAGTGATGTCATCAGTGATGTCACTGACCATGTCATGAGTGATGTAATATGTGACGTCATCAGCAGTGCATTATGGCGGCGTGAGTTATAGTTAGCTGAACTAACTATAACGGGGGAATTTCACGGGTTTTGTACTGAGTGCAATGTCCAACTAACTATAACTGTCCCTAAAACCTATGGTTTTTTCAGTGAATTTCAAAGGTTTTTAAATGCTAATTCCTAACTATAACATGTCTGAAACCTACGGTTTTTTCAGTGAATTTCAAAGGTTTTGTAAATGACAATTTTTAAATGTATTAATTGTTATATTAATTTTTTTCATACTGATTTATTACATTTTTAGATTTTTTTTTTACATATTTTATTTTTTAAATTACATTGTAATTACATTATACATTACATTACAAAAAATACTTTCTCAGAATGAATTACTTTAGTTTAAATACTTTGCACATAGGCAATAGACTTTTAAGTACAGTAGTTACAGTTGTTGCAACGGGCACCACATTTTCAAACACAATGCAACATTCAGCTCAATGTGAATTTCTAGTTAAATGCAATTAGTTACTTTATGGATTACTTTTCTAACCACAGGACTGGATCCTAGATTCAGTCCTGGTACATCTCCTGTAAACAGTTGAGTAAAAGCGTTTTGGTTACAGTCGTGATTTTTAAGGAATATTATTGTATTTTAAAAGTTGACACTTAGAAACTTTTTCTCATAGAATCACCAATGTTATCCTATGGAAGGAAATTCACTTAGCAGGTAAAAACTGTTATCGTTACTTTTTCTTACTCAGTGTTGGATCCTGGATCCAGCACTGGTGCATCTCCTGTAAACAGTTGAAAGAATGCGTTTAAGTCATACAGGCGATTTTTAAGGAATATTTGTAGTTTGTGAAAATCGACACTTTGAAACTTTTCTGCTGAAAACCAGACAATGGATTCCTATGGAAGAAAATATAAGTTACTGGTAAGTACGGTTAAAATTACTTTTCAGGACCAGTACTGGGCTGAAAGATGCAGCACTGAGGTCTCTCCTGATAACAGGTGAGTAAAGCGAAATTCGTATTTCGGCTGATTTTAGAGGAATATTTGTATGTTTCAAAAATCAACACTTAGAAACTTTTTCAGCAAAAAGCAGGCAATGATATCCTATGGAAGGAAATTCAAGTTACTGGTAAGTACGGTTAAAATTACTTTTGAGGATCAGTACTGGGCTGAAAGATGCAGCACTGAGGTCTCTCCTGATAACAGGTGAGTAAATCGGAATTCGTATTTCGGCTGATTTTAGAGGAATATTTTAAAGTTCCAAAACTCCACACTTAGAAGAATTTCCAAGTGAAACCAGTCAATGTTAGCCTATGGAAGGAAATTCAAGTTACTGGTAAGTACGGTTAAAATTACTTTTCAGGACCAGTACTGGGCTGAAAGATACAGCACTGAGGTCTCTCCTTATAACAGGTGAGTAAATCGGAATTCGTATTTCGGCTGATTTTAGAGGAATATTTGTATGTTTCAAAAATCAACACTTGGAAACTTTTTCAGCAAAAAGCAGGCAATTATATCCTATGGAAGGAAATTCAAGTTACTGGTAAGTACGGTTAAAATTACTTTTGAGGATCAGTACTGGGCTGAAAGATGCAGCACTGAGGTCTCTCCTGATAACAGGTGAGTAAATCGGAATTCGTATTTCGGCTGATTTTAGAGGAATATTTTAAAGTTCCAAAACTCCACACTTAGAAGAATTTCCAAGTGAAACCAGTCAATGTTAGCCTATGGAAGGAAATTCAAGTTACTGGTAAGTACGGTTAAAATTACTTTTCAGGATTAGTACTGGGCTGAAAGATGCAGCACTGAGGTCTCTCCTGATAACAGGTGAGTAAATCAGAATTCGTATTTCGGCTGATTTTAGAGGAATATTTGCACAATGGTGAAGGGAGGGGGCGGGGCCTGAGGTGACATCTGTGCAAACGCGCCCCGTGGCGCGTTTTAAGTTGGGGGATTAAGTCCCCTTGAATCATGAGGGTCCCTACGGGCCAACTAGCCCACCAGGAACCTCCAGTATGCGCCAGGGGGCTGCGTTGCAGAGACATGTACAGAGGCCACACCCTTTTTACACCTCTCTGCAACGCAGCTCTGTGGCGCTTTCTGGACGTACCTGTTGGGCTAGTTGGCCCTCAGGGACCCTCAGGATTGAAGGGGATTTAATTCCCCATCTTAAAACGCGCCACGGGGCCTGTTTGCACACATGTCACCTGAAGCCCCGCCCCCTCCCTTCACCACTGTGCAAACGCGCCCGTGGCGCATTTTAAGTCGGGGGATTAACTCCCTTGAATCCTGAGGGTCCCTGGGGTGCAACTAGCCCACCATATACCGCCAAAAAGCGCCACAGAGCTGCGTTGCAGAGAGGTGTAAAAAGGGGCGTGGCCTCTGTACACCTCTCTGCAAGGCAGCCCCCTGGCGCATACTGGAGGTTCCTGCAACGCATACCATTACCCCGCAAGTCATTACAACGACTTGCGGAGGGGGGAGAAGGTGTTGGATTTAAAATCCAACACCTTCCCTACAGTCCGCACAGACTGGAGTTGGAATAGTGAATTTTACTATTCCAACATCCAGCGCCCCCCCTCCGCAAGTCGTTGTTACGACTAGCGGGTAATGGTATGCGTTGTTACAATGCGGTCGTTGTAACGACCGCATTGTAACAACATGCGGGGTAATGCTATGGTGGAAAAAGAGGCATATTCATATATATATATAGCTGTTACGACAAATGGAAAGCAAATATATTTTGCAATTTAACACCAAGGCGCCTGCGGGCCTCAACACTAGTGAGGACCTATACCACTTTCTGTAATCCTATCAGTATATGTATTTACTAGGGGCGGCTATTCAGGCACCTAGAACTAGAGGTCTGTGACATCTGTTGTCCTATAGGTAACATATGCTTGACTGAGTATGTTTCTTTTTCTTTTTCTGTTTCTTTTTCTTTTTCAATTTTGTTTCACTCCAATGTTAGTGTTGCACTTGTCTGACGCCTTGCATTTAAGCAGTTATTTTTTAAATACTTTGTTTGCAACTTATTACACACACATTAGCTGCAACACGCACGTCTTTGTCGCCACACACTTTAGGTTAGGCTGGTTAGATCCACACATAAAGGATATTAAGGTTCTCCTTGACTTGTATGCACATGTTACCTATAGTCACAACATGGCATATAGATATTTTTAACCACAAGTCTTTTGGATTGGAGGAGATTTTTAATCAGGTAGTTATTTTCACCACTTTATTCATTGTGCACTTTTCACGCACGTCTCCTCCACTCTCCCCTATGCACACCCTCTCCACCACTCTCACCATGTGCGTTCCTTTCACATTTGTGCTTTGTAGTAGCCGCTTACCTTTGTCCTGTTGGTTGCTTGTTTCTGGGCCTCATGTTGCCAGGATGATGTATTGTAGCACATAACTTAGAGGCTTGCGCAGCAGACAGCACTTTCATACATTTTGATATCTTTGGCGTACACATTATTTCTGTCCCGATTTTTTTCACCTTCAAGGATCCTGGCACGGTCTTTTATTTTCTCATTAACTGGCAGGGTCATCCAAGGGGCCCAGCGGCTGAGACTTTATGAGCCTAAACCAGAGTCATAGGCACTTCGCCACACGCCAGAACACGATAGAAGGCTGACACCTTCATCGCACCATATTGTGATAAACACAAACAGAATTAGATGTTTGTCTACTCAGGCCGTGTAATAGCCAGACAATTGGGAGTTTTGCTCGTGCATGTATTGCACTTGTAATGAATTTCGCCGCCACAGGTTTTTATCTTCATTTTTTCATAGTCTGTTTTTCCTGTTGTCTTTATGCCTTGTCATGTCACTAGTAGCTCGTTTTCCTGCTTGTAGTAAAATGACATGTATGACTTCTGGTACTAGCTGTAGTAAAATGCTTTCTCATGACAATGGACATAGTAATCAGACTACTACATTCAAAGCACACTCACCTGTATATATATTGCACATGTCTGTTCATAGCGCTATGTGATCAAGGCTGCATGTCTGGCAGCCGAAACGCGTCATGTTGGACCTTTTCTGATGTGTGAATAAACTACCATCCTGTTTCCACACCAACTGTTGGAGTCTGTGCCCGTGTGTTGCGCCGGAGTGCTTGTCGCAACATTGGGATTTCTTCGTGATATATATATATATATTATCTACTGGCGGTCGCCAGTAGATAGTTATAGTTACAACCTATTATCCATAGGAAATCCGCGACATTCTATTTGAAATAACGTTGGCGCCGGTTGACGAATCTTCGTGAAAGTTTCCAACTTGTTGGGGCGCTCCGCTCCGCTCCTACCCTGAAAGTCTCGGGGTGATACGTGAAGCGGGGACCGAGAAAAAGGGGGGTCCCAAAACGCGTTTTCCCCATTCATTTTTCCATAGGAACCTTTAGTCGCAGCTACAGCCCGAACTGCTGAACGGAATTACACCAAATTTGGCAAAGAGGTAGTCCTTGGTTCAGACTGGTGCCTTTTGCTTAAATGGTGTAAATCCGTTCAGTAGTTCCTGAGAAAATCAAAAGTAAAAGTACATATATATCTATGGGCGCGTCGGATACGCGTACCCTCAGCGCACCCTGCGCGCACCGTCCCGATCACGAGCTGCATGCTAATTGGCTGTCAGCTGGCTGTCAACATTCCGATTCAGGAAGTGTTGGCAGCCATTTTGTCCTCGGTAGAACCGAGGGACAGAAACAAGTGCGCAAAGCGCAAAAGGGGCAGGGTAGAAACACCCTGACCCCTAGGTCTGCTCAGGGGTCCCACAAGGACCCCTGGGCAGAAAAGATTTTTTTTTTAAAATCGGCGGGATGCGCTTAGGGTGCGCGTATCCCGCCGAGAAAAAAAGAAACAAGTGTGCAAAACGCACAAAGGGGGCAGGGTAGAAACACCCTAACCCCTAGGCCTGCTCAGGGGTCCCACAAGGACCCCTGGGCAAAAAAAGCATTTTTAAAAAAAATCGGCAGCATGCGCTCAGGGTGCGCGAATCCTGCCGAAAAAATCGAAGCGCGGTCTCCCGCGCTTCGATTGTATTTGCCCCGGGTGGCCCAAGTCCCGGGGGCATGCTGGGGGGTTTATTTTATGTATGGGGGCCTCAAGGGCCCCCAAGCCCCGGGGACCGCCACCCCCGGGGCTTTCTTTTAAAATGGTGCGGGAGGGCTCTGAGCCCTCCCGCAGCCCCGGGGACCACCACCTCCCGGGGCTTTTTTTAAAAATTAAACAACCTGTGTGGGGGCTCCAGCCCCCCACACGCCCCGGGACCGCCACCTCCCGGGGCACTAACAAATTAAAATGGGGGTCCGTTTTGGACCCCCGAAGCCCCGGGACCACCACCTCCCCGGGGCTGTGCTGATGTAGGAGGAGGGCCGCGCGGCCCCCTCCTGGAGCCCTTGATGGCCCTGGGGACCACCACCCCCATGGCCGGCTCCTGCAGTGTCCCGGGGTGCCTACCCCGGGACACTGTAGTTTGCTATGGCAGGACGGGAGCCTCGCGGCTCCCGTCCTGCCATAGCAAACTGCTTTGGATATTGGAAGAGAGAGCAGGGAAACCTGCTCTCTCTTCCAATATCCAAAGCGATTGCTTTTCCACATGGGGAGCAGCATGTCAGCTGCTCCCCATGTGGAACTAGCAATGCCGGCTCCCAAGGGATGTGGGGAGCCGGCGGGACTGTGGGGGATTGGGGACCCCCCACAGTCCCCAACGGAGAGGGCCAGCCCCGGGGATGGGGTCCCCGGGGCAAGTAGTGGCCCGGGAGGGGGCCACGCGGCCCCCTCCCCAAAAAAGAGCAAAACATTTTTTTTAAAAAAGGAAAGGCCGGCCCCGGGGATGGGGTCCCCGGGGCCTTAAAATGGCCAGAGGAGGGGGCCACGCTGCCCACCTCAAAAAAAAAAATATAGAGGCCATGCCCCGGGGATGGGGTCCCCGGGGCCAATACAGGCCAAGGGAAGGGGGCCACGCGGCCCCCTTCCCGTTTTTTTTTTAAAGGTAATTTTAAAAAGGGGTAAGGCCCTGGGGGATGGGGTCCCCAGGGCCCAAAAAAGAAAAAGGAAGGGGGCTACACAGCCCCCTTCAGGGGAGAAAAAAAAAAATTTAAAACGATCGGGCCCGCAGGCCCCGCCCCTTCCTTCACCACTCTGCAAACGCGCCCCTGGCGCGTTTGCAGAGAGGAACGAATTCCCCTTGAATACTGGGGGTCCCTGGGACCAACTAGCCCACCAGGTACCTCCAGTATGCGCCAGGAGCTGCCTTGCAGAGAGGTGTACAGAGGCCATGCCCCTTTTACACCTCTCTGCAACGCAGCTCTGTGGCGCTTTTGGAGGTATATGGTGGGCTAGTTGGACTCCGGGGACCCTCAGGATTCAAGGGGACTTAATCCCCCAACTTAAAACGCGCCACGGGCGCGTTTGCACAGTGGTGAAGGGAGGGCGGGGCTTCAGGTGACATGTGTGCAAACAGGCCCCGTGGCGCGTTTTAAGATGGGAAATTAAATCCCCTTCAATCCTGAGGGTCCCTGGGGGCCAACTAGCCCAACAGGTACATCCAGAAAGCGCCACAGAGCTGCGTTGCAGAGAGGTGTAAAAGGGTGTGGCCTCTCTACACGTCTCTGCAACGCAGCCCCTGGCGCATATTGGAGGTTCCTGGTGGGCTAGTTGGCCCCTAGGGACCCTCAGGATTCAAGGGGACTTAATCCCCCAACTTAAAACGCGCAACGGGGCGCGTTTGCACAGATGTCACCTGAGGCCCCGCCCTCCCTTCACCATTGTGCAAATATTCCTCTAAAATCAGCCGAAATACGAATTCCGATTTACTCACCTGTTATCAGGAGAGACCTCAGTGCTGCATCTTTCAGCCCAGTACTGGTCCTGAAAAGTAATTTTAACCGTACTTACCGGTAACTTGAATTTCCTTCATAGGCTAACATTGACTGGTTTCACTTGGAAATTCTTCTAAGTGTGGAGTTTTGGAACTTTAAAATATTCCTCTAAAATCAGCCGAAATACGAATTCCGATTTACTCACCTGTTATCAGGAGAGACCTCAGTGCTGCATCTTTCAGCCCAGTACTGGTCCTGAAAAGTAATTTTAACCGTACTTACCAGTAACTTGAATTTCCTTCCATAGGCTAACATTGACTGGTTTCACTTTGAAATTCTTCTAAGTGTGGAGTTTTGGAACTTTAAAATATTCCTCTAAAATCAGCCGAAATACGAATTCCGATTTACTCACCTGT
>CAWUFW010025354.1:0-46144 GCA_963921515.1 Calotriton arnoldi
ATGCCCCCTAGTTTGTATTTTTGAGTGTGTGTATCAAAGGTTATATTAGGGTGAGAGGAGGTCTGCCACTCTATCACAAGGATGATGTCATCAGTGATGTCATCAGTGATGTCATTTGAGATGTCATTAGTGATGCCATCAGTGATGTCACTGACCATGTCATGAGTGATGTAATATGTGACGTCATCAGCAGTGCATTGTGGCGCTGCTGAGTTATAGTTAGCTGAACTAACTATAACGGGGAATTTCTATGGTTTTGTACGAGTGAAATGTACAACTAACTATAACGCCCTGAAACCTATGGTTTTTTCAGTGAATATATATATATATATTCACTGAAAAAACCATAGGTTTTAGGGATAGTTATAGTTAGTTGGACATTTCACTCGCATAAAACCATAGAAATTCCCCGTTATAGTTAGTTCAGCTAACTATAACTCGCGCCCCGCAATGCACTGCTGATGACGTCACATATTACATCACTCATGACATGGTCAGTGACATCACTGATGACATCACTGATGACATCTCAAATGACATCACTGATGACATCTCAAATGACATCACTGATGACATCATCCAGTGACTGTGTTTCTGTAAAGTTTAAATATGTTTAATATATATAGGGAAAGGCGTATTGAAGAATGAGTGGGTGTATAAGTGTCTGAATGGATGATTTAGTACGTGCGTGACTGACTCTACAAGTGAGTGATTAAACGTATCTTACTGAATGCATGGGTTAGTGACTAAACTGTGTGAATGTCTGTATCCGTCTGTTTGTTGGTGTGTAAGTGGATGCATGGATTTGTGAATAGCTACATGAGTGTCTATATGGGTTATTGATTGGTTCTCTGAGTATCTGTATGGCTGCCTGAGTGTTTGTGTGGGTGGGGTGTGTGTGACTCTGTACATAGATGTGTGAGTGGGTGATTCACTGGGTGCATGATTTCAAGAGTGCATCTGTGATGGACTGCTTGGGTGGGTGAGTGTGTGTATGGGTGTGTTAGTGAGTGAATGTATATCTCAGTGGTACATGTGCGAGTAACTACATATGTAAAAGGCAGTATATATGTGTGTTAGAGTATTTAAATGGCTATAAGTGAGAGTGTGTGATTGTGAGAGTGGCTGTATGGATGCGTTTGTGCTTGTATCAGTTATTGTATAAGAGCGTAAGAATGTGCTAGTATTTGTATGAGTAAGTGAGCTGGTGTGTGTATAACTGTATAGGTGAGTAAATGGGTGTGTGATTAATTTTTTGCATGACTGACTAGGTGTGTGAGTACCTCTATGGATGAGTGGCGGTGTGTGAGTGTTTATATAGGTGTATGAGTGCATATGATAGTCCTGTACTGAGTGACTGTAAGTATGAGTGACTGTACGGGTGAGTGAGTAGATGTGTGTGTGTAGACCTAAGAATCAGTGAGTGGGTATGTAGTTATTGGTATTGGAGTGTGTATGGTTTTGAGAATGGCAGTCTGTAATTTAGAGTGGGTGTATCAAAAGTTATATTAGGGTGTGAGAAGATGCATGAAATTATCACATGGATGATGTCATCAGTGATGTCATTTGAGATGTCAAGAGTGATGTCATCAGTGATGTCACTGACCATGTCATGAGTGATGTAATATGTGACGTCATCAGCAGTGCATTGCGGGCGCGAGTTATAGTTAGCTGAACTAACTATAACGGGGAATTTCTATGGTTTTGTACGAGTGAAATGTCCAACTAACTATAACTATCCCTAAAACCTATGGTTTTTTCAGTGAATTTCAAAGGTTATTTAAATGCTAATTTCTAACTATAACGTGTCTGAAACCTATGGTTTTTTCAGTGAATTTCAAAGGTTTTTTAAATGCTAATTTCTAACTATTACGTGCCTGAAACCTATGATTTTTAAGTGAATTTCAAAGGTTTTTAAAAGCTAGTTTCTAACTATGCCTACAGAGGTAGGACATGTGAAGAAAGAAGAAAAAACGCACAGAAAGAAGCAAAAGAAATGCAGAAAGAAGCAACAGAAGTCCACAAAGACGAAGAAAAGTGCAGGAAGAAGCAAAAGATGTGCAGAAAGAACCAACAGAGGAGCAGAAAGAGGCCTTGTTGCAAAATCATCCTGTGCCCACAACTTTTTCAGACGGGTACTGGTGGTAACTGACTCTGACTAACCAGAGTCAGTGCTATGCTAAAAGACACTTAGAATACAGTGAAAACACCTACATACACTAGGGAACACTATGCGTTGGGGTACCCCTGTGATTAGCATGACCTCCTCTGTAAGTCCCTAGTACATAATAGGGCAGGGGGATTAAAACTACCCCTTAAAACGCGCTACAGGGCACGTTTGCACAGTGGTGAAGGGAGGAGGGCCTGAGGTGACGTGTGCAAACGCGCCCTGTGGCGCGTTATAAGTTGCGGGATTAAGTCCCCTTGAATCCTGAGGGTCCCTGGGGCCCAACTAGCCCCCCAGGTACCTACAGTTAGGACCACAGAGCTGAGTTGCAGAGAGGCGTTCCGAGGCCACGCACCTTTTTTCACCTCTCTGCAACGCAACTCTGTTGTGCTTACTGAAGGTACCTGGTGGGCTAGTTGGCCCACAGGGTCCCTCAGGATTCAAGGGGAATTATTTCCCCAACTTAAAACGCACCACAGGGCGTGTTTGCGCACATGTCACCTGAGGCCCCGTCCCCTCCCTTCACCACTGTGCAAACGCGCCCCGTGGCGCATTTTAAGTTGGGGGATTAGGTCACCTTGAATCCTGAAGTTCCCTGGGGCCCAACTAGCCCACCAGGTACTTCCAGTAAGCACCACAGGCCTGCGTTGCAACGCCTGTAACAAATTGTGCAGTTGTGTTTAGGTAGTGAAGGGGGTCGTGCTGGGGGTAGTGTTTTAGGGTTTAGGGTAGTGCAGTGGTGTTTGTGTAGTGTAGGGGGTCATGCTGGGGGTAGATTTAGGGTTTAGGGTAGTGCAGTGGTGTTTGGATAGTGTAGGGAGTCGGGCTGGGGAGTGTTTTAGGGTTTAGGGTAGTGCAGTGGTGTTTGGGTAGTGTAGGGGTTGTGCTGGAGGTAGTGTTTTAGGGTTTAGGGTAGTGCAGTGGTGTTGGGGTACTGCTGGGGGTAGTGTTTTAGGGTTTAGGGTAGTGCAATGGTGTTTGGGTAGTGTAGGGGGTACTGCTGGGGGTAGTGTTTTAGGGTTTAGGGCAGTGCAGTGGTGTTTGGGTAGTGTAGGGGTTCGTGCTGGGGGTAGATTTTAGGGTTTAGGGTAGTGCAGTAGTGTTTGTGTAGTGTAGGGGGTAGTGTTTTAGGGTTTAGGGTAGTGCAGTGGTGTTTGGATAGTGTAGGGAGTCGGGCTGGGGGAGTGTTTTAGGGTTTAGGGTAGTGCAGTGGTGTTTGGGTAGTGTAGGGGGTTGTGCTGGAGGTAGTGTTTTAGGGTTTAGGGTAGTGCAGTGGTGTTGGGGTACTGCTGGGGGTAGTGTTTTAGGGTTTAGGGTAGTGCAATGGTGTTTGGGTAGTGTAGGGGGTACTGCTGGGGGTAGTGTTTTAGGGTTTAGGGCAGTGCAGTGGTGTTTGGGTAGTGTAGGGGTTCGTGCTGGGGGTAGATTTTAGGGTTTCGGGTAGTGCAGTAGTGTTTGTGTAGTGTAGGGGGTAGTGTTTTAGGGTTTAGGGTAGTGCAGTGGTGTTTGTGTAGTGTAGGGGGTCGTGCTGGGGGTAGTGTTTTAGGGTAGTGCAGTGGTGTTTGTGTAGTGTAGGAGGTCGTGTTTTAGGGTTTAGGGTAGTGCAGTGGTGTTCGGGCAGTGTAGGGGTCATGCTGGGGATGGTGTTTCAGGGTTTAGGGCAGTGCAGTGGTGTTCGGGCAGTGTAGGGGGTCTTGCTGGGGGTGGTGTTTCAGGGTTTAGGGCAGTGGTGTTTGGGTAGTGTAGGGGTCATGCGGGGGTAGTGTTTCAGGGTTTAGGGCAGTGCAGTGGTGTTTGGGTAGTGTAGGGGGTCATGCTGGGGGAGTGTTTTAGGGTTTAGGGCAGTGCAGTGGTGTTCGGGTAGTGTAGGGGGTTGTGCTGGTGGGAGTGTTTTAGGGTTTAGGGCAGTGCAGTGGTGTTCGGGTAGTGTAGGGGTCGTCCTGGGGGAGTGTTTGAGGGTTTAGGGCAGTGCAGCTGTGTTCGGGTAGTGTAGGGGGTCGTGCTGGGGGAGTATTTTAGGGTTTAGGGTAGTGTAGTGGTGTTCGGGTAGTGTAGGGGGTCGTGCTGGGGGTTGAGTTTCAGGGTTTAGGGCAGTGCAGTGGTGTTCGGGCAGTGTAGGGGGTCGTGCTGGGGCTGGTGTTTCAGGGTTTAGGGCAGTGCAGTGGTGTTCGTGCAGTGTAGGGGGTCTTGCTGGGGGTGGTGTTTCAGGGTTTAGGGCAGTGTAGTGGTGTTCAGGCAGTATAGGGGTCTTGTTGGGGGTGATGTTTCAGGGTTTAGGGCAGTGCAGTGGTGTTCGGGCAGTGTAGGGGGTCTTGCTGGGGGTGGTGTTTCAGGGTTTAGGGCAGTGGTGTTCGGGCAGTGTAGGGGTCGTGCTGGGGATTGTGTTTCAGGGTTTGGGGCAGTGCAGTAGTGTTCGGGCAGTGTAGGGGGTCGTGCAGGGGGTGGTGTTTCAGGGTTTAGAGCAGTGCAGTGGTGTTTGGGCAATATAGGGGGTCATGCTGGGGGTGGTGTTTCAGGGTTTAGGGCAGTGGTGTTCGGGCAGTGTAGGGGGTCTTGCTGGGGGTGATGTTTCAGGGTTTAGGGCAGTGCAGTGGTGTTCGGGCAGTGTAGGGGTCTTGCTGGGGGTAGTTTTTCAGGGTTTAGGGCAGTGCAGTGGTGTTCGTGCAGTGTAGGGGGTCGTGCTGGGGATGGTGTTTCATGGTTTAGGGCAGTGCAGTAGTGTTCAGGCAGTGTAGGGGGTCGTGCTGGGGCTGGTGTTTCAGGGTTTAGGGCAGTGCAGTGGTGCTCGGGCAGTGTAGGGGGTCATGCTGGGGGTGGTGTTTCTGGGTTTAGGGTAGTGCAGTGGTGTTCGGGCAGTGTAGGGGGTCGTGCTGGGGCTGGTGTTTCAGGGTTTAGGGCAGTGCAGTGGTGTTCGGGCAGTGTAGGGGGTCGTGCTGGGGCTGGTGTTTCAGTGTTTTGGGCAGAGCTGTGGTGTTCGGGTAGTGTAGGGGGTAGTGCTGGGGGTGGTGTTTCAGGGTTTAGGGCAGTGCAGTGGTGTTCGGGCAGTATAGGGGTCGTGCTGGGGGTGGTGTTTCAGGGTTTAGGGCAGTGGTGTTCGGGCAGTGTAGGGGGTCTTGCTGGCGGTGATGTTTCAGGGTTTAGGGCAGTGCAGTGGTGTTCGGGCAGTGTAGGGTGTATTGCTGGGGGCAGTGTTTCAGGGTTTAGGCCAGAGCAATGGTGTTCAGGCAGTGTAGGGGGTTGTGCTGGAGGTGGTGTTTCAGGGTTTAGGGCAGTGCAGTGGTGTTCGGGCAGTGTAGGGGGTCTTGCTGGGGGTGGTGTTTCAGGGTTTAGGCCAGAGCAATGGTGTTCGGGCAGTGTAGGGGTCGTGCTGGGGGTGGTGTTTCAGGGTTTAGGGCAGTGGTGTTCGGGCAGTGTAGGGGGTCTTGCTGGGGGTGATGTTTCAGGGTTTAGGGCAGTGCAGTGGTGTTCGGGCAGTGTAGGGTGTCTTGCTGGGGGTAGTGTTTCAGGGTTTAGGGCAGTGCAGTGGTGTTTGGGCAGTGTAGGGGGTCGTTCTGGGGGTGGTGTTTCAGGGTTTAGGGCAGTGCAGTGGTGTTCGGGCAGTGTAGGGGGTCGTGAAGGGGGTGGTGTTTCAGGGTTTAGGGCAGTGCAGTGGTGTTCGGGCAGTGTAGGGGGTTGTGCTGGGGGTGGTGTTTCAGGGTTTAGGGCAGTGCAGTGGTGTTCGAACAGTGTAGGGGATTGTGCAGGGGCTGGTGTTTCAAGGTTTAGGGCAGTGCAGTGGTGCTCGGGCAGTGTAGGGGGTTGTGCTGGGGGTAGTGTTTTAGGGTTTAGGGTAGTGCATTGGTGCTTGTGTAGAGTAGGGGGTCATGTTTTAGGGTAGTGCAGTGGTGTTTGGGTAGTGTAGGGGGTCGTGCTGGGGGTATTGCTTTAGGATTTAGGTTAGTGCAGTGGTGTTTGTGTAGTGTAGGGGTCGTGCTGGGGGTTGTGTTTTAGGGTTTAGGGTAGTGCAGTGGTGCTTCTGTAGTGTAGGGGGTCATGCTGGGGGTAGTGTTTTAGGGTTTAGGGTAGTGCAGTGGTGTTTGTGTAGTGTAGTGGGTCATGCTGGGGGTTGTGTTTTAGGGTTTAGGGTAGTGCAGTGGTGTTTGGGTAGTGTAGGGGGTCATGCTGGGGGTAGTGTTTTAGGATTTAGGTTAGTGCAGTGGTGTTTGGGTAGTGTAGGGGGTCATGCTGGGGGTAGTGTTTTAGGGTTTAGGGTAGTGCAGTGGTGTTTGTGTAGTGTAGGGGGTCATGCTGGGGGTAGTGTTTTAGGGTTTAGGATAGTGTAGTGTAGGGGGTCGTGCTGGGGGTAGTGTTTTAGGGTTTAGGGTAGTGCAGTGGTGTTTTTGTAGTGTAGGGGGTCATGTTTTAAGATGCAACGCTCTAATACCTGACCAGTCTGCACTACATAAAACTGCAAAAAAACTAAAAATAAAAAGTGTTTTGCACACTTTTGTCATTGGGCTATATGTGGGCTACATCTGGTAATATTTGTGCTACATTTGGGCTCTTTTTTCTCTGGTGGCAATCTTGGAAGACTTCTTTATTATGAAGTTTCCTAATTTCCTCATTTACTGCAGTCTCCTCAGTAGGAAATGCTTTCAGTTTTTTACTTTGATTCCATCAAGAAGGCATTCAGATGTGTCTCACATTTGCCATAAATTCAGAATGTTAGCACTCTAGTTGCTCATTAGATCACTGTAGTAAAGCTACTGCTCACTAGGGAGTTAACTGGAAGTCTGCTGCTGGTATTGAAAGTGAGTGTTTCAGTCTGCATGTCAGAATTTTCTAATGAAATAGAAGAGGATTTGAGATCTCACTTAAAACATGCCCTCATTTTTCTTTCTGCAGCACTAACCATAATTTCTATTTCAAAAAGAACCCCTCATTTTGTTCCTTTTTAAATTAAATGTTTTAAGTGTTACCAGTTTATTCCAATCAAGATGGCTTCAGGTGTGCCATACTTTTGTCATAAGTAAGGCTGTTAGCACTCTAGTTGTTCTTTAGAACACTCTGGGAAGCTGCAGTAGAACACAAAGGCATCAACTGACAGGCTGCTCCTGTTGAAATATAACAGGAAGATATTTGAGATCTCACTTGAAACATGTCCTAATTTTTCTTTCTATAGCGCTAACCATAATTTCTATGACAAAATGAACCCCATCATTGTGTTCCTTTTTAAATTAAATGTTTTAAGTGTTACCAGTTTATTCCAATCAAGATGGCTTCAGGTGTGCCATACTTTTGTCATAAGTAAGGCTGTTAGCACTCTAGTTGTTCTTTAGAACACTCTGGGAAGCTGCAGTAGAACACAAAGGAATCAACTGACAGTCTCTGCCCTTGTTGGATGTACATGTTTTACTGAGAATGTCAGACTTCATTCTCACATGACTGAGAAAGATAATGTGAATTTACAGAAAATATGCTCTCATTTTAGCTTCTGGAGCACCTTCCAAAACTCTATGGGACAAGCATGTGAAAATAGTTTTCTCTCAAACATGATTCATGATATCCCAGCAGAACGTTTTTCACAGGGTAAAATCACCTTAGAACACACCACAATTCCTGAAATTAGTATGGTACCATCAACAAATGAATTCTAATGTAACTAAAGTCTGTTATCACCCTTTATAGTTCTCCTTTTGGTAACCCTCAAAATCTTTGATTCACTACAATGCATTTCAATGGGGTACTATCATTTATATTGGTCCCAAGATGGCTGCCAGCAATTCAAGGATGAAGTGCTGACAGCCAATCAGATCTCACGATGACATGTGTGGTTAGGCTCCGCCCAGATATATATGTGATTTTACTTTTGATTTTCTCAGCAACTACTGAACGGATCTACACCATTTAACAAAAAGGGTTCTTTCTGAACCAAGAACTACCTCTTTGCCAAATTTGGTGTAATTCCGTTCAGCAGTTCGGGCTGTAGCCGTGTCTAAAGTTTCCTATGGAAAAATGAATGGGGAAAACATGTTTTGGGACCCCCCTTTTTTCTCGGCCCCCGCTTGACGAATCACCCCGAAACTTTCAGGGTAGGAGCGGACCGGAGCGGGCCATAAAGTTTGAAAATTCCGCGAAGATTCGTCATCCGACGCAAGAGTTATTTCAAATAGAATGTCGCGGATTTCCTATGGAAAATAGGTCCTAACTATAACTATCTACTGGCGACCGCCAGTAGATAATATATATATATATATATACATATATAGCAGGCTGACCCTAAACTCCTCTATGTATGTACACTTGTATTTATTTTGTATTTTTTTTTATATCATAAGGTTGGCAAGCCAGCTGTAGCAGTCTTTGGGCTAGACTTAAAAATGGATGTGACAACATTCGGGTCATTACTAGCTACTCACTGCCTGCACTGAGGCCATACTTGATCGTGTTCATGATGACTTTCTCACATACTTGTCCAAAGTGTCCTTGGTAGGAAACGATATGCACGTGCACCAAGTCACTAAGAGGCAAAGGCTTTGAAGAGATGTTGCTGATGGTAGGCTTATCTTATCACTGTTGCCTTGATCATCATAATAACAAATTCCTGGTTTCTCGGTGTGAAGGTCAGATTTCTTCACCTATAGCTTAATCATGTACTAGCACATTACCTGGTGACACTGGTCAATCCATCTACCCTCCCGTGCACACCTATAAAAGGTGGTTAGAGGCTAACATTTGTGACTGTGAAGGGGTTACATAAAAGATGCTTCTGTACCTGTTCCTCACAGCATCCTTCCTCCAGCTTTCTGCTGCCTCCTCAGTGAGTATTTCAATTTGCCATTTGTCGCACTAGTAGTATCTGGCGTGGGAACATAACCTTTCTGTGTTTTTTGATTGTAAGGCTCACTCTGCACCAGAACATAAATAAAGTTGGTTTAAAATACAATGTAGGCCTCTTATGCAGTTATATTAACAACAGTATGGAAGGGCAGGAGAAAAAAAACAAAAATGGGAGGGTATCTCTTAAACTGAAATGTAGAATAAAAATGTAACCAAGGCCAAGGAGCGTAGAGAAAATATGGGTTAATTGTGAGATATGAAAATACCAGTCACAGCCTTCCCCCTTTTTTTGATTACACTACTATACGGGAGATTCTGTATGACCATATCACGAAGATTCAATCTACGTGACATTTAGTGGTGTGCATGCGTCACCATTTGGTTATAGTTTTATGTATGGTATTCTTGCCAAAGCTTGCTTGCATTGACATACTGTATCACTGAATAAAGCAGGGCGGGGGACGGCAACGGGAGAGAGAGAGAGGAAAGCGATTCACTGCTATAGAGAGCTAAAAGATACATAAATAGTTCTCTCACATCATCAGTGGACGGGTCCAGGTTATCCAGTCAGTGACAATGTGGAGGAGAAATGTTCCAGAGACAGGACAAACACAAGAATAGGAATTGATAAGAAACAATGAACTGGGATATATAAGAAAGCCATTAAATCATGAACAAGGGTTTGACCCACTCTGTGTATAGTGTATTAGAGACCAAAGGTCTTCTACAACAGACAGCTAGAGACATATACAGGCGACTCCTAAAAAGAGAAAGCAAACAGAACAAAATGCAAAGGTCAGGCCTTGACATGTGTCTCGTATCCTGCAGGAAGGCAGTGCACAAACATGAGTATCCTTTTGTATCTTACATGCTAACGCAGTCCTGGCCTGCCTAAAACATTATTTCTATATTCAACTATAATGCATGAGAAAAGCTGTATTACAGAGCCTTAGAGAACATGTGTACGATCAACTTCGTCCGATTTCAGGTGTAGAAATCGTGTCACTTAAAATATCAGCGTTAAGCACACATTTAAATGAGATTGTACAGAAATAGCCTGGATAAAAGTAAGTTATTAGCACTATCTAGACAGAAGACAAAGCGGAAAGAGGATGAGGTGGAACAAGGAAAGGCTGAGAGGTGGCAGTGCGTGCCTAGAAGTGATTTTTAGGGAGGACCCACAGAAAAAAACTGGTGAGGCCACTTACAAATAGGCAATGGTGAAAAGTCTGCCCATACGTGTGTGTCCGTGCGTGTTTGTGTATCTCTCTCTTCTGTATATAGACAGATAGATAGATAGATAGATAGATAGATAGATAGATAGATAGATAGATAGATAGATAGATAGATAGATAGATAGATAGATAGATAGATAGATAGATAGATAGATAGATCTACACTTGCGTATTATCTACTGGCGGTCGCCAGTAGATAGTTATAGTTAGGACCTATTTTCCATAGGAAATCCGCGACATTCTATTTGAAATAACTCTTGCGTCGGTTGACGAATCTTCGCGAAATTTTCAAACTTTATGGCCCGCTCCGGTCCGCTCCTACCCTGAAAGTCTCAGGGTGATTCGTCAAGCGGGAGCCGAGAAAAAAGGGGGGTCCCAAAACATGTTTTCCCCATTCATTTTCCCATAGGAAACTTTAGAGACGGCTACAGCCCGAACTGCTGAACGGAATTACACCAAATTTGGCAAAGAGGTAGTTCTTGGTTCAGAAAGAACCCTTTTGTTAAATGGTGTAAATCCGTTCAGTAGTTGCGGAGAAATTAAAAAAATAAGAGTCAAAAAATCAATTTCCCATAGGAAACTTTATGCAAGGCTACAGCCCGAACTGCTGAACGGAATTACACCAAATTTGGCAAAGAGGTAGTTCTTGGTTCAAAAAGAACCCTTTTGTTAAATGGTGTAAATCCATTCAGTAGTTGCTGAGAAAATCAAAAGTAAAAACACATATATATCTGGGCGGAGCCTAACCACACATGTCATCGTGAGATCTGATTGGCTGTCAGCACTTCATCCTGGAATTGCTGGCAGCCATCTTGGGACCAATATAAATGATAGTACCCCTTTGAAATGCATTGTAGTGAATCGAAGATTTTGAGGGTTACCAAAAGGAGAACTATAAAGGGTGATAACAGACTTTAGTTACATTAGAATTCATTTGTTGATGGTACCATACTAATTTCAGGAATTGTGGTGTGTTCTAAGGTGATTTTACCCTGTGAAAAACCTTCTGCTGGGATATCATGAATCATGTTTGAGAGAAAACTATTTTCACATGCTTGTCCCATACAGTTTTGGAAGGTGCCCCAGAAGCTAAAATGAGAGCATATTTTCTGTAAATTCACATTATCTTTCTCAGTCATGTGAGAATGAAGTCTGACATTCTCAGTAAAACATGTACATCCAACAAGGGCAGAGACTGTCAGTTGATTCCTTTGTGTTCTACTGCAGCTTCCCAGAGTGTTCTAAAGAACAACTAGAGTGCTAACAGCCTTACTTATGACAAAAGTATGGCACACCTGAAGCCATCTTGATTGAAATAAACTGGTAACACTTAAAACATTTAATTTAAAAAGGAACAAAATGATGGGGTTCATCTTGTCATAGAAATTATGGTTAGTGCTCTGGAAAGAAAAATTAGGACATGTTTCAAGTGTGATCTCAAATATCTTACTGTTATATTTCAACAGGAGCAGCCTGTCAGTTGATGCCTTTGTGTTCTACTGCAGCTTCCCAGAGTGTTCTAAAGAACAACTAGAGCGCTAACAGTCTTACTTATGACAAAAGTATGGCACACCTGAAGCCATCTTGATTGGAATAAACTGGTAACACTTAAAACATTTAATTTAAAAAGGAACAAAATGAGGGGGTTCATTTTGCCATATAAATTATGGTTAGTGCTGTAGAAAGAAAAATTAGGACATGTTTTAAGTGAGATCTCAAATATCTTCCTGTTATATTTCAACAGGAGCAGCCTGTCAGTTGATGCCTTTGTGTTCTACTGCAGCTTCCCAGAGTGTTCTAAAGAACAACTAGAGTGCTAACAGCCTTACTTATGACAAAAGTATGGCACACCTGAAGCCATCTTGATTGGAATAAACTGGTAACACTTAAAACATTTAATTTAAAAGGAACAAAATGAGGGGGTTCATTTTGCCATAGAAATTATGGTTAGTGCTGCAAAAAGAAAATTTAGTGCATGTTTTAAGTGAGATCTCAAATCCTCTTCTATTTCATTAGAAAATTCTGACATGCAGACTGAAACAATCACTTTCAATACCAGCAGTAGACTTCCAGTTAACTCCTTGGTGAGCAGTAGCTTTACTACAGTGATCTAATGACCAACTAGAGTAATAACATTCTGAATTTATGGCAAATGTGTGACACATCTGAATGCCTTCTTGATGGAATCAAAGTAAAAAACTGTTGCATTTCCTACTGAGGAGACTGCAGTAAATGAGGAAATTAGGAAACTTCATAACAAAGAAGTCTTCCAAGATGGCCACCAGTGAAAAAAGAGCCCAAATGTAGCACAAATATTACCGAGATGTAGCCCACATATAGCCCAATGACAAAAGTGTGCAAAACACTTTTTATTTTTAGTTTTTTGCAGTTTTATGTAGTGCAGACTGGTCAGGTATTGGAGCGTTGCATCTTAAAACATGACCCCCCTACACTACAAAAACACCACTGCACTACCCTAAACCCTAAAACACTACCCCAGCACGACCCCTATACTACACAAGCACCACTGCACTATCCTAAACCCTAAAACACTACCCCCAGCATGACCCCCTACACTACACAAACACCACTGCACTACCCTAAACCCTAAAACACTACCCCAACACCACTGCACTAACCTAAATCCTAAAACACTACCCCCAGCACGACCCCCTACACTACCCAAACACCACTGCACTACCCTAAAACATGACCCCCTACACTACACAAACACCACTGCACTACCCTAAACCCTAAAACACTACCCCCAGCACGACCCCCTACACTACACAAGCACCACTGCACTACCCTAAACCCTAAAACACTACCCCCAGCACGACCCCCTACACTACACAAACACCACTGCACTACCTTAAACCCTAAAACACTACCCCCAGCACGACCCCCTACACTACCCAAACACCACTGCACTAACCTAAACCCTAAAACACTACCCCCAGCATGACCCCCTACACTACCCAAACACCACTGCACTACCCTAAAACATGACCCCCTACACTACACAAACACCACTGCACTACCCTAAACTCTAAAACACTACCCCCAGCACGACCCCCTACACTACACAAGCACCACTGCACTACCCTAAACCCTAAAACACTACCAACAGCACGACCCCCTACACTGCCCGAACACCACTGCACTGCCCTAAACCCTGAAACACCAGCCCCTGCACGACCCCCTACACTGCCTGAACACCACTGCACTGCCCTAAACCCTGAAACACATACCCTAGCACGACCCCCTACACTGCCCGAACACCACTGCACTGCCCTAAACCCTGAAACACCACCCCTTTCACGACCCCCTACACTGCCCGAACACCACTGCACTGCCCAAAACCCTGAAACACCACCCCCAGCATGACCCCTACACTGCCCGAACACCACTGCACTGCCCTAAACCCTGAAACACTACCCCCAGCAAGACCTCCTACACTACCCGAACACCACTGCACTGCCCTAAACCCAGAAACATCACCCCCAGCAAGACCCCCTACACTGCCCGAACAACACTGCCCTAAACCCTGAAACACCACCCCCAGCACGACCCCCTACACTGCCCGAACACTACTGCACTGCCCTAAACCCTGAAACACCATCCCCAGCACGACCCCCTACACTGCACGAACACCACTGCACTGCCCTAAAACCTGAAACACTACCCCCAGCAAGACCCCCTACACTGCCCGAACACCACTGCACTGCCCTAAACCCTGAAACACCACCCCCAGCAAGACCCCCTACACTGCCCGAACACCACTGCCCTAAACCCTGAAACACCACCCCAGCAAGACCCCCTACACTGCCCGAACACCACTGCACTGCCCTAAACCCTGAAACACCAGCCCCAGCACGACCCCTACACTGCCCGAACACCACTGCACTGCCCTAAACCCTGAAACACCACCCCCTGCACGACCCTCTACACTGCCCGAACACCACTGCACTGCCCTAAACCCTGAAACACCACACCCAGCACGACCCCCTACACTGCCCGAACACCACTGCACTGCCCTAAACCCTGAAACACCACCCTCTGCACGATCCCCTACACTGCCCGAACACTACTGCACTGCCCTAAACCCTGAAACACCACCCCCAGCACGACCCCCTACACTGCACGAACACCACTGCACTGCCCTAAACCCCGAAACACTACCCCCAGCAAGACCCCCTACACTGCCCGAACACCACTGCCCTAAACCCTGAAACACCACCCCCAGCAAGACCCCCTACACTGCCCGTACACCACTGCACTGCCCTAAACCCTGAAACACCACCCCCAGCATGACCCCCTACACTGCCCGAACACCACTGCACTGCCCTAAACCCTGAAACACCACCCCCAGCACGACCCCCTACACTGCCCGAACACCACTGCACTGCCCTAAACCATGAAACACCAGCCCCAGCACGACCCCCTACACTGCCCGAACACCACTGCCCTGCCCTAAACCCTGAAACACCACCCCCAGCATGACCCCCTACACTGCCCGAACACCACTGCACTGCCCTAAACCCTGAAACACCAGCCCCAGCACAACCCCGTACACTGCCCGAACACCACTGTACTGCCCTAAACCCTGAAACACCAGCCCCAGCACGACCGCCTACACTGCCCGAAAACCACTGCACTGCCCTAAACCCTGAAACACCAGCCCCAGCACGACCCCCTACACTGCCCGAACACCACTGCACTACCCTAAACCCTCAAACACCAGCCCCAGCACGACCCCCTACACTGCCCGAACACCACTGCACTGCCCTAAACCCTGAAACACCAGCCCCAGCAAGACCCCCTACACTGCCCGAACACCACTGCACTGCCCTAAACCCTGAAACACCACCCCCAGCAAGACCCCCTACACTGCCCGAACACCACTGCACTAAAGCCTGAAACACCACCCCCAGCAAGACCACCTCCACTGGCCGAACACCATTGCACTGCCCTAAACCCTGAAACACCACCCCCTGCACGACCCCCTACACTGCCCAAACACCACTGCACTGCCCTAAACCCTGAAACACAACCCCTGCACGACCCCCTACACTGCCCGAACACCACTGCACTGCCCTAAACCCTGAAACACCACCCCTCAGCACGACACCCTACACTGCCCGAACACCACTGCACTGCCCTAAACCCTGAAACACCACCCCCAGCACGACCCCCTACACTGCCCGAACACCACTGCACTCCCCTAAACCCTGAAACACCACCCCCTGCACGACCTCCTACACTGCCGGAACACCACTGCACTGCCCTAAACCCTGAAACACCTCCCCCAGCACGACCCCCTACACTGCCCGAACACCACTGCACTGCCCTAAACCCTGAAACATCAACCCCAGCAAGACCCCCTACACTGCCTGAACACCACTGCCCTAAACCCTGAAACACCACCCCCTACACTGCACGAACACCACTGCACTGCCCTAAACCCTGAAACACCACCTCCAGCAAAACCCCCTACACTGCCTGAACACCATTGCTCTGCCCTAAATCCTGATACACTAGCCCCAGCATGACCCCCTACACTGCCCGAACACCACTGCACTGCCCTAAACCCTGAAACACCACCCCCAGCACGACCCCTACACTGCCCGAACACCACTGCACTGCCCTAAACCCTGAAACACCAGCCCCAGCAAGACCCCCTACACTGCCCGAACACCACTGCACTGCCCTAAACCCTGAAACACCAGCCCCAGCACGACCACCTACACTGCCCGAACACCACTGCACTGCCCTAAACCCTGAAACACCAGCCCCAGCATGACCCCCTACACTGCCCGAACACCACTGCACTGCCCTTATCCCTGAAACACCAGCCCCAGCACGACCCCCTACACTGCCCGAACACCACTACACTGCCCTAAACCCTGAAACACCAGCCCCAGCACGACCCCCTACACTGCCCGAACACCACTGCACTGCCCTAAACCCTGAAACACCACCCCCTGCATGACCCCCTACACTGCCCGAACACCACTGCACTGCCCTAAACCCTGAAACACCACCCCCTGCAGCACCCCCTACACTGCCCGAACACCACTGCACTGCCCTAAACCCTGAAACACCACCCCCTGCACCGCCCCTACACTGCCCGAACACCACTGCACTGCCCTAAACCCTGAAACACCACCCCCAGCACGACCCCCTTTACTGCTCGAACACCACTGCACTGCCCCAAACCCTGAAACACCACCCCCAGCACGACCCTCTACACTGTCCAAACACCACTGCCCTAAACCCTAAAACACCACCCCCTGCACGACCCCCTACACTGCCCGAACACCACTGCACTGCCCTAAACCCTGAAACACCACCCCCTATACTGCCCGAACACCACTGCACTGCCCTAAACCCTGAAACACCACCCCCAGCATGACCCCCTACACTGCCCGAACACCACTGCACTGCCCTAAACCCTAAAACACCACCCCCAGCATTACCCCCTACACTGCCCAAACACCACTGCACTGCCCTAAACCCTAAAATACTACCCCCAGCACAACCCCCTACACTACCTGAACACGACTGCACTGCCCTAAACCCTCAAACACTACCCCCAGCACGACCCCCTACACTACCCGAACACCACTGCACTGCCCTAAACCCTAAAACACTCCCCCAGCACGACCCCCTACACTACCCGAACACCACTGCACTGCCCTAAACCCTAAAACACTCCCCCCAGCACGACCCCCTACACTACCCAAACACCACTGCACTGCCCTAAACCCTGAAACACTACCCCTGCATGACCCCCTACACTACCCAAACACCAATGCACTACCCTAAACCCTGAAACACCACCCCTGCACGATCCCCTACACTGCCCGAACACTACTGCACTGCCCTAAACCCTGAAACACCACCCCCAGCACGACCCCCTACACTGCACGAACACCACTGCACTGCCCTAAACCCCGAAACACTACCCCCAGCAAGACCCCCTACACTGCCCGAACACCACTGCCCTAAACCCTGAAACACCACCCCCAGCAAGACCCCCTACACTGCCCGTACACCACTGCACTGCCCTAAACCCTGAAACACCACCCCCAGCATGACCCCCTACACTGCCCGAACACCACTGCACTGCCCTAAACCCTGAAACACCACCCCCAGCACGACCCCCTACACTGCCCGAACACCACTGCACTGCCCTAAACCATGAAACACCAGCCCCAGCAAGACCCCCTACACTGCCCGAACACCACTGCACTGCCCTAAACCCTGAAACACCACCCCCAGCACGACCCCCTACACTGCCCGAACACCACTGCACTGCCCTAAACCCTGAAACACCAGCCCCAGCACAACCCCGTACACTGCCCGAACACCACTGCACTGCCCTAAACCCTGAAACACCAGCCCCAGCACGACCGCCTACACTGCCCGAAAACCACTGCACTACCCTAAACCCTC
The DNA here is from genome assembly GCA_963921515.1 of Calotriton arnoldi. NCBI lineage: Eukaryota > Metazoa > Chordata > Amphibia > Caudata > Salamandridae > Calotriton > Calotriton arnoldi. Next base: position 17,680 of record CAWUFW010025354.1, read on the forward strand.
AAACACCAGCCCCAGCACGACCCCCTACACTGCCCGAACACCACTGCACTGCCCTAAACCCTGAAACACCAGCCCCAGCAAGACCCCTACACTGCCCGAACACCACTGCACTGCCCTAAACCCTGAAACACCACCCCCAGCAAGACCCCCTACACTGCCCGAACACCACTGCACTAAAGACTGAAACACCACCCCCAGCAAGACCACCTACACTGGCCGAACACCAGTGCACTGCCCTAAACCCTGAAACACCACCCCCTGCACGACCCCCTACACTGCCCAAACACCACTGCACTGCCCTAAACCCTGAAACACCACCCCCTGCACGACCCCCTACACTGCCCGAACACCACTGCACTGCCCTAAACCCTGAAACACCACCCCTCAGCACGACACCCTACACTGCCCGAACACCACTGCACTGCCCTAAACCCTGAAACACCACCCCCAGCATGACCCCCTACACTGCCCGAACACCACTGCACTGCCCTAAACCCTGAAACACCACCCCCTGCATGACCTCCTACACTGCCGGAACACCACTGCACTGCCCTAAACCCTGAAACACCACCCCCAGCACGACCCCTACACTGCCCGAACACCACTGCACTGCCCTAAACCCTGAAACATCAACCCCAGCAAGACCCCCTACACTGCCTGAACACCACTGCCCTAAACCCTGAAACACCACCCCCTACACTGCACGAACACCACTGCACTGCCCTAAACCCTGAAACACCACCTCCAGCAAAACCCCTACACTGCCTGAACACCATTGCTCTGCCCTAAATCCTGAAACACTATCCCCAGCATGACCCCCTACACTGCCCAAACACCACTGCACTGCCCTAAACCCTGAAACACCACCCCCAGCACGACCCCCTACACTGCCCGAACACCACTGCACTGCCCTAAACCCTGAAACACCAGCCCCAGCAAGACCCCCTACCCTGCCCGAACACCACTGCACTGCCCTAAACCCTGAAACACCAGCCCCAGCATGACCCCATACACTGCCCGAACACCACTGCACTGCCCTAAACCCTGAAACACCAGCCCCAGCACGACCACCTACACTGCCCGAACACCACTGCACTGCCCTAAACCCTGAAACACCAGCCCCAGCACAACCCCCTACACTGCCCGAACACCACTGCACTGCCCTAAACCCTGAAACACCAGCCCCAGCACGACCCCCTACACTGCCCGAACACCACTATACTGCCCTAAACCCTGAAACACCAGCCCCAGCACGACCCCCTACACTGCCCGAACACCACTGCACTGCCCTAAACCCTGAAACACCACCCCTGCATGACCCCCTACACTGCCAGAACACCACTGCACTGCCCTAAACCCTGAAACACCACCCCCTGCAGCACCCCCTACACTGCCCGAACACCAATGCACTGCCCTAAACCCTGAAACACCACCCCCTGCACCGCCCCCTACACTGCCCGAACACCACTGCACTGCCCTAAACCCTGAAACACCACCCCCAGCACGACCCCCTTTACTGCTCGAACACCACTGCACTGCCCCAAACCCTGAAACACCACCCCCAGCACGACCCCCTACACTGCCCGAACACCACTGCCCTAAACCCTGAAACACCACCCCTGCACGACCCCTACACTGCCCGAACACCACTGCACTACCCTAAACCCTGAAACACCACCCCTACACTGCCCGAACACCACTGCACTGCCCTAAACCCTGAAACACCACCCCCAGCACGACCCCCTACACTGCCCGAACACCACTGCACTGCCCTAAACCCTAAAACACCAACCCCAGCATTATCCCCTACACTGCCCAAACACCACTGCACTGCCCTAAATTCTAAAATACTACCCCCAGCACAACCCCCTACACTACCCGATCACAACTGCACTGCCCTAAACCCTCAAACACTACCCCCAGCACGACCCCCTACACTACCCGAACACCACTGCACTGCCCTAAACCCTAAAACACTCCCCCAGCACGACCCCCTACACTACCCAAACACCAATGCACTACCCTAATCCCTAAAACACTACCCCCCGCATGACCCCCTACACTACCCTAAACCCTAAAACACTACCCCCGCACGACTCCCTACACTACCCAAAGACCACTGCACTACCCTAAACACTAAAACATGACCTCCTACACTACACAAACACCACTGCACTACCCTAAACCCTAAAACACTACCCCCTACACTACACAAACACCACTGCACTACCCTAAACCCTAATACACTACCCCCAGCAGTACCCCTACACTACCCAAACACCACTGCACTAACCTAAACCCTAAAACACTACCCCCAGCAGTACCCCCTACACTACCCAAACACCACTGCACTACCCTAAATCACTACCTCCAGCACTACCCCTACACTACCCAAACACCACTGCACTACCCTAAACCCTAAAACACTACCCCCAGCACGACCCCCTACACTACCCAAACACCACTGCACTACCCTAAATCACCCGCCAGCATAACCCCATACACTACCCAAACACAACTACACTACCCTAAATCCTAAAACACTACCCCCAGCACGACCCCCTACACTACCCAAACACCACTGCACTACCCTAAACCCTAAAACACTCCCCCAGCACGACTCCCTACACTACCCAAACACCACTGCACTACCCTAAACCCTAAATCTACCCCCAGCATGACCCCCTACACTACACAAAAACCACTGCACTACCCTAAACCCTAAAACACTACCCCCAGCACGACCCTCTTCACTACCTAAACACAACTGCACAATTTGTTACAGGCGTTGCAACGCAGGCCTGTGGTGCTTACTGGAAGTACCTAGTGGGCTAGTTGGGCCCCAGGGACCCTCAGGATTCAAGGTGACCTAATCCCCCAACTTAAAACGCACCACGGGGCGCGTTTGCACAGTGGTGAAGGGAGGGGCGGGGCCTCAGGTGACATGTGCGCAAACACGCCCTGTGGTGCGTTTTAAGTTGGGGAATTAATTCCCTTTGAATCCTGAGGGACCCTGGGGCCAACTAGCCCACCAGGTACCTTCAGTAAGCACAACAGAGTTGCGTTGCAGAGAGGTGAAAAAAGGTGCGTGGCCTCGGAACGCCTCTCTGCAACTCAGCTCTGTGGTCCTAACTGTAGGTACCTGGGGGCTAGTTGGGCCCCAGGGACCCTCAGAATTCAAGGGGACTTAATCCCGCAACTTAAAACGCGCCACGGGGTGCGTTTGCACACATGTCACCTCAGGCCCCCTCCCTTCACCACTGTGCAAACGCGCCCTGTAGCGCGTTTTAAGAGGTAGTTTTAATCCCCTGCCCTATTATGTACTAGGGACTTGCAGAGGAGGTCATGCTAATCACAGGGGTACCCCAACGCATAGTGTTCCCTAGTGTATGAAGGTGTTTTCACTGTATTCTAAGTGTCTTTTAGCATAGCACTGGCTCTGGTTAGTCAGAGTCAGTTACCACCAGTACCCGTCTGAAAAAGTTGTGGGCACAGGATGATTTTGCAACAAGGCCTCTTTCTGCTCCTCTGTTGGTTCTTTCTGCACATCTTTTGCTTCTTTCTGTGCGTTTTTTCTTCTTTCTTCACATGTCCTACCTCTGTAGGCATAGTTAGAAACTGGCATTTAAAAAAACCTTTGAAATTCACTTAAAAAATCATAGGTTTCAGGCACGTTATAGTTAGAAATTAGCATTTAAAAAACGTTTGAAAGTCACTGAAAAAACCATAGGTTTCAGACACGTTATAGTTAGAAATTAGCATTTAAAAAACCTTTGAAATTCACTGAAAAAACCATAGGTTTTAGGGACAGTTATAGTTAGTTGGACATTTCACTCGTACAAAACCATAGAAATTCCCCCGTTATAGTTAGTTCAGCTAACTATAACTCGCGCCCCGCAATGCACTGCTGATGACGTCACATATTACATCACTCATGACATGGTCAGTGACATCACTGATGACATCTCAAATGACATCACTGATGACATCATCCATGTGATAATTTCATGCATCTTCTCACACCCTAATATAACTTTTGATACACCCACTCTAAATTACAGACTGCCATTCTCAAAACCATAGACACTCCAACACCAAAAACTACATACCCACTCACTGATTCTTAGGTCTACACACACATCCACTCACTCACCCGTACAGTCACTCATACTTAGTCACTCAGTACAGGACTATCATATGCACTCATACACCTATAGAAACACTCACACACCGCCACTCATCCATAGAGGTACTCACACACCTAGTCAGTCATGCACAAAACTTAATCACACACCCATTTACTCACCTATACAGTTATACACACACCAGCTCACTTACTCATACAAATACTAGCACATTCTTACGCTCTTATACAATCACTGATACAAGTACACACTCATCCATACAGCCACTCTCACAATCACACACTCTCACTTATAGCCATTTATATACTCCAACACACATATATACTGCCTTTCACATATGTAGTTACTCACACATGTACCACTGAGATATACATTCAATCACTAACACACCCATACACACACTCACCCACCCATACAGTCCATCACAGATGCACTCTTGAAACCATGCACCCAGTGAATCACCAACTCACACATCTATGCACAGTCACACACACCCCACCCACACAAACACTCAGGCACCCATACAGATACTCAGACAATCAATCAATAACCCATGTAGACACTCATGTAGCCGCTTACAAACCAACAGACAGACGGATACAGACATTCACACAGTTTAGTCACTAACCCATGCATTCAGTAAGATACATTTAATCACTCACTTGTAGAGTCAGTCACTCACGTACTAAATCATCCATTCAGACACTTATACACCCACTCATTCTTCAATACACATTTCCCTATATATATTAAACATATTTAAACTTTACAGAAACACACAGTCACTGGATGATGTCATCAGTGATGTCATCAGTGATGTCATTTGAGATGTCATCAGTGATGTCATCAGTGATGTCACTGACCATGTCATGAGTGATGTAATATGTGACGTCATCAGCAGTGCATTGCGGGGGCGCGAGTTATAGTTAGCTGAACTAACTATAACGGGGGAATTTCTATGGTTTTGTACGAGTGAAATGTCCAACTAACTATAACTGTCCCTAAAACCTATGGTTTTTTCAGTGAATAAAGTTATAGTTAACATTTTTAGCCAATAGCAAAATGCAGGCCTTGTATTGTTTCAACGATCTCTACCTTGGAGTGGAAGGTACTTGGACATATTAATAAGAGTGGCATGGTGCAGTATGTATGTTTTCTTAAGCACCCATGGTAGTGGGTCCAAAGGGGATTAGGGGGTTGGGGTGGGGAGGCGTGGGGAGTGTGGGGGCTCAGGATTAATTGAGCTGGGGCACGGGCCCCATCTGCCCCCATCCTCAGATAGGCATTGACAGGTGGGTCATTTACAATTTGGGAAAGTGGCACAGCTACCTATCACTCATCCACACACTAATGTGGAACACTTATAATTCAAATTAGGTACAAGAATCTTTCATTATATCAGACTAAGAATCTACATCATTCTGACCAAATGAATAGCTGGGTCAGAGTGCAGGTGTGAGTAAATGAGTGAGAACATGAGTGAGCAAATGAGCTGAGTGAGAGAATGACTGAATGATTGCGTGAATGACCGAGCAAGCGAGTTAGAAACACTGTGAGAGTCAGTAAGTGATTGTGAACGAGTAAATGACTTAGGACTCCTGAGCATGGGAAATATTGAATGAATAAATGAGTAAACAAGTGAGCAAAGTGAGTGAAAACGTGTGAGCCAGGAGTGAGTGTGAGTGAATGAGTGAATGAGAGTAAGTGGGTGAAAGGGACAGTGAGTGAGTGATTGTGTGATTGAGTGAGTGAGTAAAGTGAGTGAAATTGAGTGTTAGTGTGTAAGTAAATGAGCGAGTGAGAGCAAATGAGTGAGTGAGCAAGTGAGTGATAGAGACACTGAGTAAGTGAGTGGTTTAACCTGTATCTTCTCTGGTAGAGTATCTCACGCTGCCCCTGACAAAAAGCATGTACAAGCTTTATTATTAGCTCAGTTGCAAGCTGATGGGCTAAGTGTTGAGCACATGAAACCAACTGTTGCAAATTACCTGCATTTAAACCCTGAGATCTCCCGCACTAGCTATTTGTGGAACACTAGAGGGCATTGGGAGCGTTCCCTATTACTCAGCTTTGGAACTGACATGATCAAATACTCGCATTGCTTCTCCCCTGGGTATCAGCACAACCTAGACTCCAGAGTATGCCCAGGTAATGATTTATCCAGTCAATCAATGTTACACTTTGTCTTCTTTTGTGATTTCTACAAAAAATATACCAGAACATTCTTAGTCCCATTTTTAACACTTGGAAACTTTCAGCACTGCACCCAAGCCTACCACTGTCTTCAACAATTATCAGACTTGTACCTGTATAAGCTTATCTCTTCGAGCAGCTGTGCGGTCACTATATATCCTGATTAATTTTGTCTCATGCCTTTTAAACTTCATATAATTTTTTTAAAGTAATTGATCAATGTTTTGCGCCCTTTTTATATGTTTTCATGTATTTATGTAATTACGAATGGAACGTTGGTCTGGCATGCCAGTCTTTTTATGTATTTTACGCATTTGTATGCCTTTATGGTTATTTTTCAACCGAATAATCTTATTGATTGATTGAATGAGTGAGTAAGTGAGTGTGTATGATGTTAGTGAATGAGTGTATGAGTGATTTAGCCTGGGTGAATGGGTTTAGTATGTGAATGAGGACACTTACGCTGCACATTTCATTTTCATCAAAAGCCACTAAATGCAAACAACTCATAAGAATACAACCAGCACAAATTAAATGCTTGGAACTTTCATGAAATCAGTGTAACAAAACACATCACTCTGAGAGAAATTAAAGGCGAGTGAGTGAACAGGAGCAGGAACCACAGAGTGAACCAGCGTGTGAGTCTAAGGGTCTCATTTACAAGCTTTTGACGCCGGGCAGCGTAGCAAGTTACTTTGCTGTGCTGCCTAGCATCAAGAGGAAAGGGCAGGAATGTCCCGTATTTATGATATACGGCACATTCCTGTCCTTTTCCACTACGCTGGTGCCATTTTGGGTGCCTTGCACCAACGCAGGCACCCTTGCAAGGGTGTCTGCATTGTTGGCAGGATTGTCTTTGTGCAGTAAGGGACACTTTCCTGCACAAAAGCAATCGATGGAGGGGTTTTCCTTGTTCTATGTGTGCTGCAGAATGCAGTGCACATGGAAATAGGAAAAAACGAGGAGAAATTAAAATATTTCTCCTCGTTACGTTTGCTGTGGGGAGTCGTAAGGTTTTGACGCTGCCCCAAGTTTACTTGATTTTGTAATTCTGGGGAAGCATCAAAATCCATGGGTGTTGCATTGGAACACCCACCGCAATGCCCATAGAACCCCTCCTTGACGCAGAGTAAGGCAACGCAGCGATTTCCTCAGCGTCAGCTTACTCAATATCCATGCAGTGTGGCTTTGCATCGCCTCATAGATAGGATTGAGAGGCCTGTGCCACAAGAGCGTAAAAAAGAAATGGCGCTCTGGTGACGCAGGCTTCTTGTAAATAACCCCTAAAGTATTTGAGTGAGCCAGTGAGTGGGTCAAAGAATAAGTCAGAGTTAGTCAGTTAGTGAACAAGCTAAGCGAGTGAGGACAGCTACACAGGGCCCGATTCACAGAACTAATCTGAGACAAAATCCTAAACGTACTACTTTTGGTATTCACAGAAGGCATTTAGTTGTAGTAAAGTTAGGATTTTGTCTTACGTTTGACTTAAGACAGACTTAAGACAGACTTAAGACAGACTTAAGACAAACTTAAGACAAACTTAAGACAAAATCCTAACTTTACTACTACTAAATGCCTTCTGTGAATACCAAAAGTAGTAAGTTTAGGATTTTGTCTCAGATTAGTTCTGTGAATCGGGCCCACAGTGTCTATCATTATCATCACAAAATATATCATTGAAGGGCAGCCACGTTACGTTACTGCACGGCACTAGTAGGGTCCCTGACCCCGATGGGTGATATGCAGCACTACAGTCACTGGGGGATACTCGGGGTATACCTGGGGTGATAGACATTCCAGATTTACCGCAGTCTCACTAGATTCTGGTTCATTCAACCTGGTGCTTTCAGTTATGCGGATACAGCCACACTACTTTGTATCAATACCTTCTGAGCACCCTCCAGATGCGACTATTTAACCAATCAGTCATTAGGAGTCATCAAATGACACGGAAGGGGACGTATTCAGTTGTGATTCTACCAAGCTGACGCAAAATGTCATGAGTTGTACAACCACAGACTACCCTCAGTAATGATGCTACAACTAACCTGATTGAAAATCAGAGATAAATGAGAATATGTGACTGGCACATTTCAAGTGCCTAAAAGGTGTGTAGGAAGCGTATCTGCTAGCCTGGTGACATCACATTGCATAATATGGGGTTCTGGAATATGCGGAATCTGTTATGCGACGTAACCAACACCAAACCGATGTTACATGTTACAGAAAACAGAGGGTTATCTACGGGAAGTAGGCAACAGGGGAGAACCAAATTATGCGGCAAGACTGACTGAACTGTGCAGCAAAAAAAGGCAAACTATAGTTCGTTAAAATGCATAAAATAAAATCACTGGCTCTTTCATTCACAAATCGTATGGCATTGAATACATATTTTGTCCTCATATTTAAAAAACCTAGGGGCATATTAGCAAGGGCTTTATCACCGCTTTAGCGGCACTTTTTGCCGCCAAAGCGGCGATTTTTTTATCGCCCTATCAGCAAGCTGTCGCTAACAGGTGTTAGCGACAGCTTCCGGGCGATAGCGACTGGTTTGGGTGCTGCTTTGCATGTCAGCAATATTTATCGCTAATGACATGCAAAGGAGGCGTTCCCAACCTAACAGCGACTGAAAGCAGTCGCTAACATACCTATCGCCTATTAGCAATGCCCGCGAAGCGATAGAAAAACGCGCGCTAACCACGATTAGCGCTGGATTTTTACACCTGGTAGAAACCTGACTTACCCATTATAGTCTATGGGAGGTGGATTCTACGGTTAAGTCCCCACCTGCCTATTAGTGAGATTTTCCTTAGCGATGGGAATTTATCGCTGGAATTCTCGCGTTATTGCTGGGATTCGCCGCTATCGCTGGATATTTTATCGCATTGGAGATAAACGTTGCTAATAACGTGTTATCTCCGCGATAAAATCCAGCAATAGGCGGCGATAAAAAAAAACGCGCTAAGCATGGTTTGCGATAATTATCGCAAGTTGTTGCTAATATGCCCCCAAATGTCATAAGAAATGTGCCTTTATGCTCGTCGACGCTTTTTGGTGCGTTGAACTGCTTGAAACTATCGTCTTCAAGACTTTAAAATGTTTTTCTGTTGAATTTTCAAGTGTAAAACTCATACGTAGTTCCAATTACATAATTTAGAATGGCCAAAATATTTGCCTTCTCTAAATAACCTCAAAGCCATATAGAAATCAAAAAGGAACCTACTGTGTCTTAGAAAGCAACACTTTTCAGCAGGACAGGACACCTTAAGATGATGAACTACTCCATGGGAATAGTTTGCATATATTAGGAATCCGCCAATCAATAAACACCAAACTTCGGCTTCAACTTAATCAACAAGCTAGTGAGGATGACTGATAGTCCAACATTTATCGTGCCACATGCTGAAGACTTTTGTAAAACTGTTTCCAGAGTGGAACAAATTCACCTTCTTGATACTACATGATCGTAAAAAAAAGACCCTCTCCCAATGGTTTTGAGGGGTCTCATTTGTGTTTTACAGTGTCCAACGTATGTCCAGGAGAGCAAGATCCATGCCAGATTTTCAGGTATGCACATAAAATTAGTTTCCATAAAATCAATTCAAATTGAACATATTCACTTAGCCAGTGGTTATCCTGAAACTATGGAATGGGTCTGACCTTCCTGGACTTTTGTTGGACAATCCTTTAGATCAGGGCTGGACTGGCCAGACTGGACATCGGCCGTTTCCCCTGAAGGCTGGAAAGGTGGGGGCCGGTTTTGCAGTGGTGGGTCCGGTTTTGTTACTGGGGGCCAACAAAAGCAACAAGCTTTCATGGGCTGCCACTTCATGGATGTGCTGTCAATTAATCTCATAGTATTTCGAGGAAGGTTGCATCTTCCAAATAGTCCTGCACAGCTCCCTTCCCTCTCCTCTCCATTCTTTTGCAGCAGAAGTTATAATTTGTTAAAGCAGCATCCAATACTGTAGGTCCTGCCACAGATGCAGGAGAGACTGCACCATATGAAAAGGAATATACATTTCCTTAGTCTGCTGTAATGAAAGATTCTTGTACCTAATTTGAATTATGATGATGATGAAGACAGATTTATAAAGCGCACAGATGCTCCTGGGAGTGTCCAAGCGCTAGCCTAGCAGCAAGTAGAAGATTACAGAGTGAATAGCCAAGTTTTTAATGTTTATATAAGTTTAATAAGTTTTTATAAGTGTTACACATTCTAATTTAATAAATAATGTAGTTGTGTATGTCTGTTGTACACCCAATGTTTGCACAGTTCGCACATGAGCTGTAAGGTTCTGTATTTCTGTCCAGAGGGGAGCCTTTAGTTTTTTTGTGTTACATGTTGTACACTGCCAGCACCCCTATATTTAGGAAGGACTGCACCAGCACTCTCACGAGAGAGACTGGAAATACCTTAGCAAATATATTGTCAACTTTTTCGTGCTTTATTCCAGAACCAAAAGGAAAATACATTAGTGCATTGGTGCACCTTTCAGTTACTTGCTGTAGCCATCACAAAGAAATGTGTGATAAAATCTGTATGATGGAAACACTGAAAGAGATCATTTTATAACCTCTTCCCCATGCTATGATGACGTCCACTCGTGGGCCTGGACATTGCCTAGAATGTTGTCTCAGGTGACGATTTACCCCTCATTCCAACCTGCTGGATCATTCGGGTGAGGCGAAGCAGCACAGCAGGATAATCCGGAACTTCTGGTGACGCCATCCAAAGCCTATTCTCTCTCTGTATACATCTTATTATATGTACTGTTATGTACTCTATTGGAAACATCTGGTCTCCCAGACAGCTAAAGCTAGTCCTGATTGGGCCCTTAACTTGCCAAAGGGTTAAAATTCTGGGGAGACTCCTATATCTGGAAAGTAAGGAGGCCAGGGGCGGAACCAGTTGTAAGTCAGGTAGACATGTCAGGAAGTCCAAGACATGACTGAACCTTCTCCTGCTCTACTGGTCTTTCAGGGGCCCTCACCTGTTACAGCATCCTCTTATTTTTTTGTTGTGCACAGAACAGTGCGTCTATTGGCCATATGCCAATCAATCAATCAGTAGATTTGTAGAGCGCTTCTTGCCACCTGTGAGGATATACAGTTGCAGGCAGGGTCCAGATGATTAGCCGTATAGCCAGGTCTTCAGGGACTTTCGGAACTCTGAAAGAGATGGGGAGGTCCGTAGACGAAAAAGGTAGGTGCTAACTAGGAGAAGGAGCGACCTCCACATCTGCTACGTCGGATGTGGGGGGGGTGGAAGGTTTGAGAAATGGACATGGAGCAGAGGTGTGTTTGTTTCGATTCCCAAGAAAGGTTGCCTTTTCGTTACAGAAATATTTGAACATCTACGGCAGTACCAGAATGTATTTAATAAATCTGGGAGTATTCTGAAAACATGAAGCAGGAAAAGGGCAAAACAGCCTACTCCTGATCTTCCTTTCATTTGCAAGGAAAAAAAGCTAACATCCACATGGAAAATGTGGACAGCTCAAAAGTGGAGGGTGGCCGAGAAATTTCAGTCTACAAATCCCAAAGACCGATAGGTATTGTGACAGTGATGTTAAGTCTGGAGTCTCTAAGTAGAGTGATGGGTTAACCTAATGAGCTCAACAATATTTTTGTGAATGTGTTCTATGGATCTACGCACTATGACTCAGTGGCGGCTCCTCCATTGGGGCGTGGGGGTGTCGCCCCACTGCTTTCTCACAGTGCGAGAAAGCAGAAACATAAAATGGTAAAACTACCATTTCATGTTTCTGCTTCTCGCAAGGCGAGAAAGCAGAAGTGCCTGCAGTGCTTGGTTGGGGGTGGGTGGGTGGGCGTTCCTGCTCGAGTGCAGGGGAGGCGTGGCTAGCCCACTGTCTTGGGTGCTGACTGTTTGTTCGGCCCCAGGACCACACCAATCAAAACCCTGCCATCGCAGCGTTGTGATTGGCTTAGGGGAGCAAGAGGGAGGCTGCCTAGGTTAAACGCAGGCCCGGCCGGGAGCATCAGGAGCTGAGGCGGTGGCGCGTGACTCGGAGGAAGCAGTGGGAGGAAGGTACGTTTTTAATTTTATTTTGATTACCGTCCCGCTTCCCCCACACCCCACCCGCGCGCGAATCCCCCCCCCTGTCTTGCCAGCCGCGACTGTGTTCTACAGCTGAAGGTACACATGATTGCGCTTCTGTTTTTTTAAATCTATAAATCCAAGATTGTAAAAGGCAGCAACAAATACCAGGTGTGGTGCTATGCTGTATTCAACACGGCTCATTTCTCAAAATAGGTGCTCATTCGAGGCATGCTAAGTCTGTTGTTCCATTGTGTTCAGACAATTACACGGTATTAATGCTCGATCGGGACATGCTAGATTAATTCCAAGGAAGGCTGGCACAAAAAGAATGGATTCACGCTGAGATCGCCAAGGTAGGCATTAATTAACCTATCAGCTCTGCTCTATTATGCTTGCACGATTTTGCAGCTGCCATAAGACTCAAAATATTTCCTTGAGCAGATGTGTCGTCCTCCTGAAAACGCACCGCCCAGCGCAGCCCTCGTTTTGCGCGGCCTCAAACTGTTTAACGTCTCAGCACTGCTTGGGTTTCAAACACCCAACCCTTTCTGAAACGCTTCCCTGTGTGATTATTCAAAAGGTCAGAACGAGGCTCCGCACCTCAAAGTGCTGAATGGAAAAACATATGACTCGTCTTATTTTCTGTTGGCTTTTGGCACGCTGCGCTGAGGAGAGCAATCCCACCTGAGTTCAATGCGCAGAGACCGGCTGATAAGTTGCATGATTGTTTTACCACTCACAATTCCCCCTTCCTGAACGGATTTTTGTATAGCTCATATTCAGCAAGGCAGCAGGCGGACTTTATCATTGTATTCCTGGCTGGAAGGTGCGACAACACCTAAATACAAATTTCCTCATGTCGTGATGAGGTGCTCGATGTAAACGATCTCATTTGCACATGCAGATGGCTGAGCACGGATGACAAACTGCAAACAGTATTGGTTGTGATTTTCTGGCGAAGGGGCCAGCCCAGTCTCGTTGAATACATTTTATACCGAGCCAATGTATGTCCTTCGCCACCTGATAGCAAGAAATGAGGGTCTTGTTGAAGCCAACAAGCACATTGTAGAGCGAAAGAAACTCAAATGGAATTCACGAAAAGCACTGAATATTAATCTGCTGCTGCTTGGTGCGTACTAAGGGTGTGTGATATTTCTCAGTTTACCCCAAATAAATCCTCGGGTAATAGAAAATGATATGTTGTCGCGAGTCAGCGAGTGTGTCCTGAGGGCAGGACCACCATCACAAAAGACACTTCAAGCAAAGCACAAATAGTGGTAGGAAGATATTTTTGAGGGTTGGAGGCCTAATTTACTGCAGGTGACGAGGCCGAATGGATTCAGCTGCATTGCTTTACTTTCCAGTTGTTTTCCGAGGTGGATTTGTATCCGCAGCAAAATCCGAAATGCAGCGCAGTCGATGAGGGTTGTTCTGTAGTTTCTGAAGTGGGCAGATAATAGCTTGGGCAGTAAAGGATAGGAGGCCAAAGGAGAGTGAGATGATAACCGTTTTCTTGACTGTGAGCCGGGCGCCACTTCTAACAATGACCCCGATTGGAAATGAGGTGTAATAACGGGTGCACGTTTTACACCCTGGCATGGCAAAGAGCGGATGTATAATTTGCACCCAACCCCAGGTTTCATAGCCCTGCTTGGAGAATTATGTGGACTTTGTGCATGGTTGAAAGGGTTGGCAGTGCGTGCACCCGCCCTTTTTGTGCCGTAAATCACTGGGGCATGTGTCAATGTGTGCATGATTATATTCTTGTTTCAGGCACAAGCCTAACCTTACACCCAATAGTATATTGGTTTCTTTTTGCGTGCCTAGGATGTCAGCAGAACAAGCGATAGACAGTTTTGCCAGTCACTGTCTTTGATAGAACAGATTCACAATTGCTTTATTAACCTTCCTGCTTTCTCAAATTTGCTTGAAAATGCACCATTTGCCCACTCTTTTTTCAAAGTTTTCTCGGGGGGAGAACCCCCCCAAACACCCTGTAGGTGGTTCGGGCTTGCTCGCTACGCTCGCTCGCTACAGTGCTGTCCGACAATTGTTTTACGCCCATCACTTTCAAATGTCACCAGCCGCCACTGCTATGACTCGTGTACTTACTCACAGCCCTAGTTACACCATGGGTGCAAAGGGCACACAATGGGGCTGATTCACAAAAGCATTTATGAATACATGAAGTGTACTATAGGAGTACTCTTTAATGTACTCTTACATGTCAAAAGTGCAAAGAGGGCTCAATCGTATTAGTACTAATTGTATATGAACATTTCCAGAAAATTCCCATTTTAGATGTTTTGGGGGCAATTTACAAAGACGTGTAAGAATATGTAAAAGAGTACCACAGGAGTACTACTTTATGTACTCCAAAATGCCTTTTGAGTAGCGACCTGTGTGTGTGGAGACTGGTTATTCCTTCATAATTCCACTGGTATTTATGCAACTCAGTTCAGTTTTCTTGTAAGATGGATTTTTTTTAAACTCATTGACAAATACACATAAGTAAACTAGCAGTGCAAATCAAGCTCAGCAGTCCACTAGTCTCAAATAAGATCAATGACGATATAAACATTTAAAATCAGTAAAATCACATAACAAAAATGTAATATAAAATTAATTTCCTTTAAAACCCAAATGGACCAATTATTCAACAAAACTAGAGGACAGGCAATGTATTTATGCGACTATATATTTGCAGTGTGCCCTGAAATAGTTTTATGGAATCGAGGTGACCCTATATGAAACACACTTAGGGCTTGATTACCGCCCTGCCGCTGCACCGCCAAAACCGCATGAGGACAGCCTGCTGTATTATGACTTATTTAGTCACTGGCAGGTGGTTTCTTTGGCGTTCCCACGGCGGTGCCTATAAAAGAAGAACCACTATGGGAACATCAAAGGAAGTTCCAGCGTATCATTGACTGTGAAGTCCATGCCGTGCTCGAACTGGGGGTGCATACACAAAAGGGGGCACATGTTGTGCCCCCCTGTGTGCATCCACATGGTGTGAGGCAGAGGGCCCTCTTCCTTTCCTCACGGCCGCTGTTTTCATGGAGGAAATACCTCCATGAAATCAGTGGCAGTGAGTAAAATCGTAATATGCTTGGTTGGACTGCGGCGGTCCTGGCAAGCATATTACTGCCACAAGTCTGTCGCGCCACCGTCAGGGACCGGCGCTTCCCTGGCAGAGTCAGCGGTCGAAGGGGGGCACGACCGCCAAGGTCATAATGTGGCAGTTGAAAGACCACCGGCACCTCCCCACCACGAGTCTGGCGGTCCGACTCCTAATTAGGCCCTTAGTAAACAAAAAGGGGTTCTCGAAGAAGGGCTCATCATATGAAATAAAGAATAGAGGCATGCAGACTAATGTGACTATACATATTTTAGAGAAGAAATGGAGAAGTCAAAAATTGCCCTTTACTAAATGTGGTTGGATCAAAGGAGAGTTTTAGGGTAACAGACTAACATCAGTCCTACTGTCCTCCAATTGTTCTTGACATGTGCATATCGAATCCACATCCACCAGGAGTTTTTAGCAAAGCTCACAAATAACTTGGCATGTAATTGCAGGTATTCATCCCTGCAAGAACTCTAAAAGCACAGAAAACGTTCTTCACAAATTCAAGCCGAATTGAAGAAAGAGCAGTGGTCGCCATATGCTGCTCAAACAATAGCTCCAACTCCCTAAGCCCATAACAGACTAAGGAAACCATATCCACATTAGGGAAGAAACCATAACCCCTTTCTTTCAACTGAGCCTTTAAAAGGCTTAGGCCCTCATTGCACGTGCCACAAAGGGGATAGATAATTATAGCTCCTGGTTAAGTCTGACACACTGTAGTTTTGAAATTCATCGGGTGCAATAATTATCTCTAATTATAAGTTTTGCCTTTCAAAATGGGGAATAACGTGGAATATAGTGCTTTCAACAACAATATCCGAATGCTCCGGTATGCACCAGGGGCCTCATTTATGAGGTTTTACCATAGGACAGTGCCGCGGGCCTTCTTGCTGTGCTGCCCTACGGCAAAAGAAAAGGGCAGGAATGTGCCGTACTATCAGATACCGCGCATTCCTGTCCTTTTCCCCTTCAACGGTGCACAATGGGCTGCCGTGCACCAATTCAGGCACGTTTGCACCATGGTGCAAGGGTGCCTGCATTGCAGGGATGATTCTTTTTGTGCAGGAAGGGAAACCTTCCTGCACAAAAACAATCACAAGAGGCTTTTTCCTCTGTGTGCTGCAGAATAGAAAAAGGAAAAGCAAGGAGAAATAAAGATATTTCTCCTCGTTGTGCCTCCCTTATGCCTCCCCTGGGGAGGCGTACATTTTTGGTGCTACCTCAAAGTTACGATTTCTCGTAAATCTGGGGCAGTGCCAAAAAGCCATGGATGTTGCTGGGAACGCCCCCAGCAACACCCATTGCACATCCCTTTAATGCAGAAAACTGTGTTAAAGGGAATGATATTTACAAGGCAGCATTAAGTCAAAAAAAGTGGTTTAGTGCTCCCTCGTAAATATGAAGCAGGGTCCTGGGCCAGGGACCGTCACAAAAAGTGACCTTCCGGCGGCACAAGGGGCCTCATAAATGAGGCCCCAGGCCTTTTAGCCAGGTTTACTGCTGCATGTTTGACCTCCTGAAATTTACTTTTGGATAATTACTAGGAGTGGTAATCTCAAAACAATTTATAATTCTGCTATATGTGAAAAAGAGCGGTTTGTGGAAGGGTCGGAATTATCCTTTTTACTTATAATCAGGGTACTCGATTTGATTGTCTTTCCAGGCACGGTACTCACTAACTTGTTCAAGGATTTTCAAGACTGCTTTAACCTTCAGCACTTAATCCTTTTCTCCTTTTCTCAGAATATTCACAATGTCACCGGATCAGTGAATGAAAATGGGCAGTGCCTTTGCACTGTGATCCTACCAGATAGCACCTTCCCCGCAGACAGGATGGAGTCCCTAGAAATCACTACTCACAACTTGACCATCAGCGTCCAACAGGAAATCCCCAAGGTAACAAAAACTCCCATTTAATGTATGTATCCTGGACACTCTGGTATCAGATCTTGCACTGGTCAAACTGGGTCCAGAGACAAGGCTTGACCAGTGCAAAAACTGAGTAGATTCTCAGATAAATGTCACCGTACAATTTATTTAGGTGTTTTAAGGTTGTGATGTTGGAGTGCTAGGATTCCTGGAGATTTCTAACATAACCCATTTACATACTAACCAGAAACTTTAGTGCTTTAGGTAGGTTTAGTCCTTTTGGAATTGTTAACCTTCTTCGAAACACTTGCATCTCCACTAGATCCACAGCTACCAGCAAACCCTGAACATCTACTTGCAGAAGATTACAAATCTGACCATCCGGTTGGACGCCATGGAAGGAGCATCATACACAGAGCTGGACTTTCAGCTGCTGAAACTGGAGATCAAGGAGATGGAGACCCTCATCCTGGAGTTGTAGGAGTCCATGGATGGAACCAATGTAATTGTGGAGATACTTTATGAAGAGGTAAATCCAGGCACCTTCTGCTCTTGTCAACATTTGTAAATGGGAACACAGTTGTACATTTTGTTCCTGTAAGAGTGGGCAAGAATGGGGTGAAAAATTGATCACATGCTGCCAATACCATTACGATCTGTTGAGGAATGTACCGGTGCGGTAAATACCCCATATACCATGTATTCCTGACATAAATGGGGACTAATATGAAGTAAAATACAGAATTGGTGTTTTCTGCATTACACTTACAATATATCAGAATGTATTAGTTACTTTTCCCCCCATTCAGTTCCTGCCGACTAGAGAGAATTGCAGAGAGAGTGGTGTTTGCTGCACGATTCATAATTCCAATCCCTACACCAATGGGTTAGCGCACGGATCAGAATTTACAGGCCCACTCGTGATCAGCCCTATGTTGTGATAATCAAAGTTTCACATCCAACATATATTGATTTTATTATGTCCTGAACTCATAGGGCACATCTGGACAATATTTGTGTCTTATTTCACAAGAAACAAAACTGCCACATGTGTTGTTCTAAATGCTTATCACCACTGTTTGATGAAAAACACTTGTGGAATTCACATTGAATGGAATGATCCCTCTTCTGAAAAAAAGAAACATTACTGACATGAAAGTCATCTGACTGTGGGCTAGGAATCCTAATAGCAGCAGGATGTTAAATATATGGGATGAAGGAGGGATATTCTTGATGATGTATTAACTTTTCTGCCCTTGTTTAGCTGCCGTTTGTATTGGCAAGTAATACCTTTGAAGTCTCCGAGACCATTCTGCACGGTTCTGGGACTTTCAGTAAATGGAGTCTTGGTGGGTATGTGACATTGCATTTGATCCGTGTATAGAGCGAGGTGTGTCCTATATAATATTTAAGTAATGGATTGAAGTGTGCTTAAAATGGTGGCCCAGTGGACCACTGCAGAAATCTGTGCTTAACTTCAAAGTCACAGGTTGGAATCCTAGAGGGTCCACTCACCAATTTATCCTTCTATGGTCGATAATTTCATAATTTGTTATTGAGCAAAAATATCACTAAGTTGTGCTTTACGCATACATATTGGGACCTATTCATAAAGGTACATTTACACATGCAGATTTACTCACATGTAAATTTACCTGTGCACCTATGTGTAAATCTGCATGGTTTTTGCTCTCCCCCATTTCTCAGTGTGATTTACACCTAAGTTTAGATTTACAAGTCTCCACGCCCTGAAACCAAGAGGTGGAGACAACTAAGACTGAATTTATGACTAGCAACTTTTCGCACCTTGGTCACTACCAGGGTGGAGATCTCCATCATCAGAGCGAAGAACTCCACCGCTGGAGCAGAGATCGCCATATGGTAAAGTATAGGGAAAGGTTATACAGTTTAATAATTAATTAAATATACATTAATAGATAGATAGATAGATAGATAGATAGATAGATGGATGGATGGATGGATGGATGGATAGATAGATAGATAGATAGATAGATAGATAGATAGATAGATAGATAGATAGATAGATAGATAGATAGATAGATAGATAGATAGATAGATAGATAGATAGATAGATAGATAGATAGATAGATAGATAGATAGATAGATAGATAGATAGATAGATAGATAGATAGATATTACACAGTGGAGGTCCCCACTGTGTAGTGATAGTTATGTCAGAGCTTCCATAGGAAGAATGTTTTTTTGTTTCACTGATAACTTTGGTGCCATTTGACAAATTTTCACAAAAAATTCCCAAAAAACATCATCTACCTCAGCTCCTTCCTGGGAATTTTCGGGATGATCCTATAAGCAAGGGTCGAGAAAAACAGTGGTCCTGAAATGCTTTTTCCCCATGCAATTTCCATAGGGAAAATTAGACAACAATGCAGCCAAAACAGTAGAATAGAATTACACCAGATTTGGCAGAAAGCTAGATCTTTATCCAGAAATAAGTGTGCTTGTGGTGATTTGATGTAATTCTATTCATGCATTTTTGAGAAATTAAGGTTCAAAATTTATAGATACTTTTTGCCGAGGGAATCCCGCAGGAATGCTTGGGCAAAAGAAGCAATCTAATTGGCTGGTCATTTAGGAACTGAACAATGTTATTGGCAGGCGGCAATGGAGAAAAATGTTGCAGCCACCATCACAGGACTCAGGGACTCGGACTCCAAGTACTGAAAAAGAAATGCAGAGTCGGATGCCTGACCCCTAGCCCTTGGAGAGCCGCAATTTGAAAAACAAATTAAAAAGTGTTTACAGTCTCGTGGAACACCTGTGGGACTCAGCCAGGCTTCCTTCATGTGATCCCGTGGGAGTACTGCTGGACGAAAAATAAAATTTAAAAAAAACATGAAACGCTACTACGCTAAGCCTTTGCCCTGCACAGAGGTCTTCCTGGAGCGGCCACTCCCTCACTAAATCCTACTACACACAGCCTTTGCCCTGTGCAGAGGTCTTTTCAGAGAGGCAACTCCTTTGCCAAACACTATTATGCACAGCCTGCTCCATGTAGAGAGCTCTTTGCAGAGGGGCCACTCCCTCACCAAACCTTACTATGACCAGCCTTTGGCCTGTAGGTAGCTTTTTGCAGACAACATTCACTCACCAAACCCTACTACACACAACCCTCCCTTACACAGAAGTCTTCACGAAGATGCCAGTCTTTCTACATACTTAAGCTTCCTTACATATCCAAGGCCCTAGTGCATTCAGTTAGGTATGGTAGTAATATCTTACTTTAAAACCTGGAAAATAATTGACAGAACCACAGTTTAAAGTGACATTATAGTTAGGTCTGGTAATAATTTATTACTTTAAATTAAAAAACCCTAGACATTTACTGAACAAACCAAAGCTTAAAGTGACAAAGTGACGGTATAGTTAGATCCGGTAATAATATCTTACTTTACATTTTTTTTTAAACCTTAGATTTCTCACCAATCTGGGACTCTCTGGGTACCCCTGAATGCCTGTCGGATGGGTTAAGTCTCCCCTTGAGGAAGGTGGGGATAGATACCTGGGGAGAGCTGTCTTCTGTACGGATCACTGACAAAATATCGATGGACAAAACATATCATCTTCCCAAAATATCGGGACATAAATATCGATGTCTAAAATATCGACATCCTATCTACATAATGGTAAGTACTAAAATATCGAGAAAAAAATATAGTTGCTAAAAATATCGAAGTAAAACATTTGTTTTTTTAAATGTATAAAAAATTATGTAAAATAAATTAAATACATATAACTTAAAAAAATATTTAGAATTATTAGAAAATGTTAACAATTATAAGTAATGAATGTAATGTAAAAATAAATTAAACATACATATATAAAATGTAATATATATATATTTACTTAATAATAATTAATAAATAATTATTTTAATAAATTATAAAATGTTAATTATAAATTATAAATATATATATATATATATATATACATACACCTGTAACATAAAAAAACAAAAAATATATATATATTATAAATTAAATTATTAAAATATTTATTTTAAAACTACATTTTACACTACATTAACTGCAACAGTAGGGAAAGTGTTGGATAGCGGAGGTGAATAAATTACTATTCCAACTCCAGCGAGTGCAACAGTAGGGAAAGTGTTGGCTAGCGGAAGGGAATAATTTACTATTCCCACTCCAGCGAGTGCAACAGTAGGGAAAGTGTTGGATAGCGGAGGGGAATAATTTACTATTCCCACTCCAATAAGTGCAACAGTAGGGAAAGTGTTGGATAGTGAAGGGGAAAAAATTACTATTCCCACTCAAATAAGTGCAACAGTAGGGAAAGTGTTGGATAGCGGAGGCATAAAAATTACTATTCCCACTCCAGGGAGAGCAACAGTAGGGAAAGTGTTGGATAGCGGAGGGGTAAAAATTACTATTCCCACTCCAACTAATGCAACAGTAGGGAAAGTGTTGGATAGCGGAGGGGAATAATTTACTATTCCCACTCCAATGAGTGCAACAGTAGGGAAAGTGTTGGATAGTGAAGGGGAAAAAATTACTATTCCCACTCAAACAAGTGCAACAGTAGGGAAAGTGTTGGATAGCGGAGGCATAAAAATTACTATTCCCACTCCAGGGAGTGCAACAGTAGGGAAAGTGTTGGATAGCGGAGGGGTAAAAATTACTATTCCCACTCCAACGAATGCAACTTTAGAGATAGTGTTGGATAGCGTAGGGGTAAAAATTACTATTCCCATTGCAGCAAGTGCAACAGTAGGGAAAGTGTTGGATAGCGAAGGGTAATAATTTACTATTCCCACTCCAGCAAGTGCAACAGTAGGGAAAGTGTTGGATAGCAGAGAGGATGCAATTACTATTCCCACTCCAGCAAGTGCAACAGTAGGGAAAGTGTTGGATAGCGGAGGGGTAAAAATTACTATTCCCACTCCAGCGAGTGCAACAGTAGGGAAAGTGTTGGATAGCGGAGGGGTAGAAATTACTATTCCCACTCCAGTGAGTGCAACAGTAGGGAAAGTGTTGGATAGCGGAGAGGATGCAATTACTATTCCCACTCCAGCGAGTGCAACAGTAGGGAAAGTGTTGGATAGCGGAGGGGTAAAAATTACTATTCCCACTCCAGCGAGTGCAACAGTAGGGAAAGTGTTGGATAGCGGAGGGGTAAAAATTACTATTCCCACTCCAGTGAGTGCAACAGTAGGGAAAGTGTTGGATAGCGGAGGGGAATAAATTACTATTCCCACTCCAATGAATGCAACAGTAGGGAAAGTGTTGGATAGCGGAGGGGATAAAACCAAAGATTACAGCTATTGAACCAAAAACCACAAACAAAATAAAAGCAAAACAAATACCAAAAATATTTATAAATTAATAAATGAATATTAATGATCAACTATTGATTAATTTATTTAAACTAAATTACTTTCCACCCTCTGCCCCAAGAAACACCAAAACACACACCTAAAAATATTTACACAATTTCCATAACTAATTTTGCATTCATAAATTAATAACAATTAACAACAAATCATTAATTAATGTTAAAAAATTCTTCCCAACATTTACAACTATAAACCCCACAACTCACACATCAAAATAATTCCACAATTAGCATATTTAATATTTAATTAATTAATTAGCATTAATTAACAAATAATTAATTAATTATAAATAATTTACCTACCACCATGTTCCCCTATAATTGAAACAACCAATGTTGTAAAACATGACACAATTAACATAATTAATTAACAATTAATTACTTAATTGATAACAATTAACAAGCAAAATAAAAGCAATTAATAATAAATTAATTCACACAATAAACCCTATAAAATAACATTAAATAAATATTATATTAAAAATATTTAAAAATGTGTTAAAATTAAATTACTTCCCACCCTACTCCCCTATCAACCCACAACCCGCTCCTAAAAAAATTACACAATTAACACAATTACAAATTAATTAATAATAATTAACAACCAATTAATAAATAGTTAATAATAAATCAATTACCACAATTAACAATAAAAAAATATTAAATACATAAATATTAACTAATAAAAAATATTAATTAATTAATTGAAATTAAATTACTTCCCACTCTACTCCCCTATCAACCCACAACCAGCTCCTAAATAAATGACACAATTAACATAATTACCAATTAATTAATAATAATTAACAACCAATTAATAAATAATTAATAATAAATTAATTACCACAATTAACAATAAAAAATATTAAATACATAAATATTATTTAATAAAAAATATTAATTAATTAATTGAAATTAAATTACTTCCCACCCTATTCCCCTATAAACCCACAACCCGCTACGGAACTATAACGCAACATTTTCTTAAAATAAAATTAATAACTTCTAAAAATGTAATACATATATTAAAAAACAAATGCAATACTTAGACAAAAAAATAGAACACATACATTTAAAATACATACTAAAATACATAACACTAACTAAAAAAACGATATTTTTAACAACTATATTTTTTCTAACGATATTAATGACTTCGATATTGTTCAAAACGATATTACTTACCTTAGACTCAATATTCTGTACCACGATATTCTGACAGTCGATATTTTTGTATCCCGATATTTTGCACTCGATATTAGTGCAAGTCGACAATAAAAACTCGATATTCTGACTGTTTACCCTTCTGTACAGGGGCTCCTTCCATGGGAAGCACTTAAGACTAGGACAGGGGGTTACCTATCGAGGTTTAAATATTTGCAGCTCTCCTCCTGGTTCATAAGCGCTAAGGTGGAGATGGAGGGAGCCTGGGAGGATGAGTAGCTCCTCTGGGATGGGAAGCCAAGGAGTAAAGAGGTGGTTGACCTCTGGTATTGGAAGCTCCTGGATGCGGAGAACAGGAGCATGGCGGCACCGCAGACGGTAAGGAAGGAGACTATCTCAGGGACTGAGTTACATTCATTGTGACATATGTCATGGAAGTTGCTGCACACTACAGTTAAACCAGCTAATTTGAAGCAAAATCATTTCTTCACCCTCAATCGACTATATTGCACCCCACAAAGGATCACAAGATTTGTGCAAAACCCAACTTCCAGATTTGGGAGATGTGGCAATTTAGAATCCAACAATGAACATATGTTCTTTACTTGCCTTG
This sequence comes from Calotriton arnoldi, assembly GCA_963921515.1. Taxonomy (NCBI): domain Eukaryota; kingdom Metazoa; phylum Chordata; class Amphibia; order Caudata; family Salamandridae; genus Calotriton; species Calotriton arnoldi. The sequence goes on from CAWUFW010025354.1 coordinate 42,249, forward strand.
TGATCAATAGGTACTGAGAGTCGGTGGGTGACGCCATGGTAAAATGTTTGGGCGTCCAAATTATTTTGAGCTCTTCGTTGGTTTTGATAGGGGTGGATTTGGTATCACACAGAAGGTTGAGGCGATCACAGTGGGGCTTGTTGTTCCATCTTATTCTTCTAGCCAGAAGGGAGATCTCTAAACTTTGGATAAATCCACTGCCCCCATGGCCTGTGGATTGGCTAAAAGCAGGGTGCTGGACATGGCGGATGGATGAGACATGCCGCCCTGCAGAGAGGACAGGATTATGGGTTAACTTCTCCAGGTAGACAGCTTTGGAAATGTGAAAGGTTCCCTGATTACACCTATGCACAAGCACAGATGCGGGTGTGCAGCCCAGTTTGGTGCAGTGTCCCAGCACCCAACAACGCCAATGCAGCAGGCTGGGGGTCGGATACTGAGTGTATGGTAGCCTGAGTTTGCAGAAGCCATGGTGATATGAGGGCAAGAAAAAAAAAACTTAGAAATTAACTTAAAAATCAAGGTTAGACTGTTGTCATAGACAGGTGAAAAAATCAGTTAAAACATACCATTTCAAAGTAAGAAAAACACTGGAATTATCCAGTTATAGTTTACTGAGCTAACTATAACTTGTGCCCCGCCATGCACAGCTTATGACCTCACATATTACATCACACATGGCGTTTTCAACGACATCACTTATGAGTAATGTCACTAATTATGTCATTTCAGATGTCATCAATGATATCATAGAACATCGCATGAGTGATGCAATATGTGAGATCATATGTGAGTTTATAAGCAGTGCATGGCAAGAGCACAAGTTATAATTACTTTATTTATCTAATACTGGTGAATTAAAAAATGTTTCAGTCTAAAATGTTACGTTTTAACTGACATTTTCTCCTAACCAGAATGATACTTTAACCTTTGTTTTTTTCAGTGAATTTGTGAGGATATTTTTACCATACCTAACTATAATGTCACTTAAAGTGAAATTGTAGGTTTTTTAAATGTAAAGTAATGTGATTACCATTTCCTCCCTTCACCCCCACGGGAGGCCTGCACCCTCCACACAGACAAAGGTCAGGCCCTGCATTCTACCTCAAGTAGGCACCCAGCCCTCCACCATTGCAGCCAGTCAATCAATGCGTAAGGTCCTGCGGGACTCGTGAAGCGGCTGACAGGGAAAAAGCCCTATCGGCCTTTCAGATCGGTCTGTTATTTAAAGTTGTGTGTCCACGGGACTCGCGCTGACCCAACCATCCAGATATCTATAAATTTGAAACCTTAAATTCTCAAAAACTACTGAACAGACATCGAGGAAGGCGGCAACGCCAAAACGCGTCTGTTGGTGCGGGGGAGGGTCTGCACATTAAATTTTTCATCTGGAATTCCCGTGAGTGCTCTCCTTGTTTGGGTGACCGAGATCGTCTCCGCTGTGGAAATATATTTATATATATATATATTTTTTTTTCTATATGTATATATATTCACACACACACATATATATATACTATAATTTATCAATTTAAATGTATAAATAATTTTTATTTATAAACAATGTAATTTATTTAACATTATTTCCTCTGGGGTATTTATTTCCCTGCCTCCATTATTTTTTATGGGAGTCCGTAGTAGTATCTATGAGTGACCATATGCAGTACTCAAATTACTCCAAGTCTTAGCTGGAATAACTTTGATCCTGTTTTGATACCTTTAGGGCTGTAGTAACCTTAGAAGTGTAGTTTGTGAATAGTAAGGGTCCAAGGGCCTGATTATGACTTTGGCAGTGTGGTAGCGGGCCGCCACACCGCTACCCCACGCCCACATCACCAAAGTCCTCTGCCGGCTGTCTGCCAGATTACGAGTTTTCTCGTTGTCTGGCAGTTCGTCCTTTGGTGGTCCCATGGAAGTGCCTTTGAAAAAGGCACCGCAATGGGAGAGCCAAAGCCCGTTCCTGCATGGCATAGACTCTGCAGTCCATGCCGTGCAGGAAAGGGGGTGCATGCCCACAGGGGGGAACAACATATGACCCAGTGCATGCATTCCCATGACCTGAGGCACCAGGGGGCCTTGTAGGGCCCCCTTGAATCCATCATCACCAGCCTTTTCATGGCGGGCTTACCGCCATGAAATGGCTGGCAGTGAGAAAACTCGTAATATGCTTTGCAGTGCCGCAGCAGCACTGCCAGAATGTTACTGCCTCACACTGCTGGGGAACGGCGGTTCCCCGGTGGTTGCAGCGGGCCTGCGTTTTTCCGACCGCCAAACTCAAAATAGGGCAGTCAGATCGCCGGTGCATTGGTAGCCACTGCACCATCGCGGATTTGGTGGTCCAGTGGAGCGCCAAACTCATAATCACCCCCTTACTCTATTTGAGTGTGTTCTTTTGGATGAGCATTTCCCTCACTATATTGCACCTTAAATTTCCGTAAACTCCTCCCATTTAGTAGAAGGTATTCCCCATTTTCCAACCACCCTATGGTCCCTCTCACGTTTGCTACTCAGGGGTCGATTCCGATCCCGGCCGGAAGCGCACCTAACAGTATTCGTCCAGAAAAAAAAACAGCCGATTGCGTGTTTCCCGACCGATTCGAACATTCGTCCGGACGAACAAGTACGATGCGTATAACAACCCAGTTTCCGAGCGAGCCGTACTTACCCAATTCAGCTCCTGTTCCCCGCCCGAGCCGGATCCGTAAATGCCGAATCGAGTCGTACGGAAGCAAATACACAGTACCTTCAGCCCGGACGAGTACGATGCGCACTCCGTACGCGCCGAACCCGTCTCTACGTCCGGGACGTTTGAGCATCCGGGTGAGCCGTACATAAGCTCCGTTTCGTGCCACAAGACGATCCACGGCTACGAGACGAACAAGCCTGCTACGAGTACGAGTCGAAGACACGAGAAACCCGAACAAGACGATCCAAGCATGAATCCCATTGCGCAGGTCCTACCTATACTCTACATCTATTACCGGGACCGGCACGGACGCGTACGGCGCAGACGGTAAGTCAAACACCAACAATACAAACAAACGACACGTACCCGAAATATGTCACACACATAGGGATGCACAAATGACGTACACTAGCAACAGCAGAACCATAGGGGTGGGATGGCCATCACCAATGCCATACACACCCATAGGGGGCTGGATGCCTGCCACTACCACCACCCCACTCAGGGGGGGCTGGATGCCTACCACTACCACCACCCCTACTCAGGGGGGGCTGGATGCCTGCCACTACCACCACCCCACTCAGGGGGAGATCGATGCCTGTCACTACTACCATCCCCACCCTTAGGGGGATGGATGCCTACCACTACCATCACCCCTACTCAGGGGGGGCTGGATGCCTGCCACCACCACCACCCCTACTCAGGGGGGCCTGGATGCCTACCACTACCACCACCCCTACTCAGGGGGGGCTGGATGCCTGCCACTACCACCACCCCTACTCAGGGGTGCCTGGATGCCTGTCACTACTACCATCCCTACCCTCAGGGGGCTGGATGCCTACCACTACCACCACCCCTACTCAGGAGGGCCTGGATGCCTGTCACTACTACCATCCCCACCCTCAGGGGGCTGGATGCCTACCACTACCACCACCCCTACTCAGGGGGCTGGATGCCTGCCACTACCACCACCCCACTCAGGGGGGCTCGATGCCTGTCACTACTACCATCCCCACCCTTAGGGGATGGATGCCTACCACTACCACCACCCCTACTCAGGGGGGCTGGATGCCTGCCACTACCACCACCCCACTCAGGGGGGCTCGATGCCTGTCACTACTACCATCCCCACCCTTAGGGGGATGGATGCCTACCACTACCACCACCCCTACTCAGGGGGCCTGGATGCCTACTACTACCACCACCCCTA
>CAWUFW010025355.1:0-46135 GCA_963921515.1 Calotriton arnoldi
ACATAAAACTGCGTGTTATCCTTTCCCCAAACATACATTGTTGGTTATTTACTTGAACGAACATGTTTATTATTATTATACGAAAATATTAGGAGGTTAAAATTTTTATATTTACCCTGCTCCATCAATAGCATGAACTAATCTGTTATCCTGGAGATACCTTTCTTCATTAAAGAAAGCCTCTCTACAAGAAGTATGTATCCATTCTCCACTAAAAACTGTACAACAGTTACATCTATTCACTAATCTTTTCTTCTGGTTTTGTCTCCTCATACATAACACTATTTTGTCAAGAGTCTTCATTCTATTTAGAACCAAAATGAAAAGCTTCCTCTTCAAAGCAAAGGACTTATCAACTACTCTCTCAACTCGTTCTTTCAGTTTCACTGCATCTCTCCCTCTTCTACACTTTTTTAAATGTATCACTAAATTTACTAGGCTGTAACTATGCAGCATTATAACATTTGCGCAGAACCTATTCAGCCATCCAAACATCCACTTAAAACCCATGCAGTGATTAAAATACTGAGGCACACGCGTGCACTGATGAAACACTCAGGCTCTACTCATGCACTCATCTAATTACGTAGAGGCAGATTTGCCGGGTGTTAATTTTTAAGAGGAAGGAGTATTGCAGAGAGACAGAGGTTACAGTTTAAGATTCTGACGTGGAATGTAAATGGATTGAGGGTAAGAGGAAGAAGGGAAAAGATTCTGCAGTATATTAAAGACTTCCCCGCCCAGGTATTTTACAAGAGACACATCTGACAGAAAAAGAGTGTAAGGAAGTATTTAAGTCAAGAAGATGGGTACAACAACTGGTGTGCACAAAACAAACATCAGTTACAAAGGGGGTGGCTATTCTGCTAAAACGGGATGCCAAGATCATGATTACTGAAAGCATTTCAGATAGCTTGGGAAGGTGGATTATAGCAAAACTGAGAGTTGGCAGACAAGGGTTTACATTGGAAGGGTATTATGGGCCAAATAATGATGAAATAATGCCTCTAAAAGAATTGTTAGTAGAGTTACCGAGTTTCCCTGACCCTATTATTATAGCTGGAGATTTTAACGCTGTGTTAGATAGTACCTTGGATAGATCAACTAAAAGTAGAGCAACAGTTAATCAAAAGATGGTGACTCAGATAAAGCGGATGATGGAACAAATGAGGTTATGTGATATTTGGAGACAGCGTGTGGGGGTCAGAAAAGGGTATACTTATAACAACAGGAAGTATCGGCATCAATCTAGGATAGATTACTTCTTAATAGATACTGGATTAAAAGATCTGGTACAAGATATTAAACATATTGGGGCTCATTTATCAGACCATTCCGCTGTCCTATTAAATATAGCCCTACTAGAGAAGAACACACAGATCAGGTGGACAATAGATCGTACTCTGTCACTAGATCAAGACTTACTGGAAAGGCTAAACGAGGAGACGGTAGAATTTTTCCAGTTTAATCTATGTTCTGCCCCAGCAGGATCAGTGTGGGACGCATATAAAGCTTACCTGAGGGGAAAGATAGGAAGCATGTCGGTAGCCAAGAGGAGGGCTTTCAGGGAGAAAGTTATGAATTTAGAAAAGAAGATAAGAGGAACGGAAGAAGAAATAGCTACAGTAAATAAGAGACAGGAACTGAGAGAACCTCTACAGTCAGAGTTATTGGACTTGAAACTGAAATTAACTACTATTATAGAAGATAGGGTCAGGAAAAGATGGGAGACTAGCAAGTTAGCGCACTTCGAGTAGGGGGAAAACTGTAGTAAGCTACTAGCGTGGCAAACTAAGAAAGATCAGGTGAGGAACCTGGTAAATGAAAATAAATGTTACAACACCGGGGTGGTGCTAACCAACAGGAAGGAGATTGAGGGAGCTTTCCAAAATTATTTTGGAAATTTATATAAAGAAGACTTAGAGATTTCAGAAGAAGAGGTGGGAAGATGGTTGAATCAGGAACAGGCAGAGGCTCTAAGTGAAGAAAAATGCCCGACTTTCAACGCACGAATAGAAATCTGGGAAGTGGAACAAGCACTCAAAAATGGCTAGCAGGGGAAAGCTCCCGGTCCGGATGGCCTGCCACATGAGGTCTATAGAGCTCTAGCCAGTACCTTAGCCCCAACTCTAACAAATTTATTTAATGAAATTTTTGTAGATGGTGCGCCTCTACCTGAGTCATGGTCGGAGGCTACAATTACGCTAATTTTAAAACTCGGGAAATGTGCAAGGAGTTGTGACTCATACAGGCCGGTGTCACTTTTAAACTGTGACTATAAGATATTTGCTAAAGTCTTGGTGGAGAGACTCAACGGGATTATGGGTGATCTTGTTCATGAAGACTAGAAAGGTTTTATACGAGGGCGGTCGTTGCATGAGCTTACATATGCTCTTAAAGGGGCGATAGATTTGGCCACTGCTAACAATTCTCCTTTGGCAGTTATAGCTTTAGATGCGACGAAAGCCTTCGATCGGGTGAACTGGAGTTTTTTGCAGACGGTGATGAAAGCCTCGAATCTAGGAGATAGGTTCTGCAAGGCACTTGCTGCAATATACAATTCCAGGTGGGTGAAAGTACTTGCGAATGGAATATTGACACCAGCCTTTATGATCATGAGAGGGACGAGGCAAGGGTGCCCTCTGTCACCTTTACTGTTTGACTTGTATATAGAACCGTTGGCGAGAAAACTTAGGAGTGAACTAGGGATCCCACCTTTTAAATGCAATGGATGGGAAAAAAATTAGCTCTGTATGCCAACGACCTCATGGTTTACACGCTGATCTGCAGACCATACTGGCTCATGTGTTTAAAATAGCTAAAGACTTTGGAAAGATCTCAGGCTACGAGATAAATAGAGGGAAGACCGAGATAATGATCTGGAACATAGATCGGGGTACAGAGAGGATTAAAGCAGAGATGAGGTACCTAGGCATCAGGGTGACACAGGACATCACGAAACTCCCAGAAACAAATTTTAATAGAGTCAAGAAAGAAGTGTGTGATTTGATGGCAAGCTGGGCGCATCTTCCTTTAACGAATTTTGAAAGAGCTAATCTAGTAAAAATGGTCATACTCCCGAAGTTTACCTTCCTATTTAATACAATACCGCTACCCTTTAAGGGAGTTTGGTTTGGGAAATTGCAGGGCCAAATCAGTAGTTTTATTTGGGCAGCTAAAGGGCCGTGTATTGCTTGGAAGAAGCTCAGGAGGAAGAAAGAGAAAGGAGGTTTAGCCCTTCAGGACTTACAATTTTATGCTTGGGCATTTCTGCTCAAGAATGGCAGAATGCTCTTGGATAGACTCCTATGTTCAGAAATCGGCAGGATGTTTTCAGTAATGTTAAAAGAAGTGAAAGGAGGTAATATCGGATTTATGCAGAAGTTTGCTGATCCTACGTATTTTAAAAAGGAGAGACTGAAAGTCCTAAGGGGCATGGCGGAAACTTGGTACTGGATTAAAAGGAACCACAGTAATCTTGCTCCAATTTGGGACTCCACAGGCTCTCCGGAATGGACAAAAGATAAGTTGGCATGGCCCTTGAGGAATCTAGCATTCTGAGATTGGGAGACCTTATGGAGAGAGGACAATTAATCAACCAATTAATACCATGGGAGGAGTGCTGAGAGAGAACAAATTATACGGTGTCCAGATTTAAATTCTTACAAATTCAAAGCTTGTTTCAGTCTTCTACCACGAAGATAGGGTGACTTAATGAGTTGGAGGAAAAACTGCTATTGGATATATCAAAGAAGAAGGAAATATCAATCTGGTACTGGCTGATGATTGAGGAGGGGGATGGGAAGATCACGCTACCGCAAGAGTTGTGGGGAGGATGCTTGCCGGAGTCTGCGCTGGAAAGCTTATGGCAATTTAAGAAGGAACCATCTGTTTTCAATCCATAGGGCGTACTGTACTCCCCTCAGGCTGTCGAAGTTTGGAAGTGTTGGACTGGTAGCTTGTCCCAGATGTGGGCAAAATAAGGCAGACGATGTACACATGTTTGTAGAATGTCCCGATATACAGACATTCTGGGAAAATGTGAGTAAGGCCTTATCCGATATCCGAAAAATCCATATTCAGGTAAGCCTGCCCCTCGTCTTCTTTGGATTATTTACTGCACAAGGAAAGATTGATAAAGAAAAGTCGAAATTATTATTTTATTTAATATTGTTGGCACGAAGAGAGATATGTAGGAAGTGGGTTAATGTAAATCCTTCCATGTATAACGATTGGATATTGTCTTTGAAAAATACATTCAGGCTGGATGCAGTATCCCCTGGGAGTAAAAGATATGCCTTTTGGCTTCCTTTGATTGGTTGGATGAAGCTAGAGGGGTAAGGGATTGAAGATTTGTCCGATGATTATGCCTAGAGGCCTCAATTCGGGCACCTTCTCTGCCAGGCAGGTTGGCTTGGCAGACAATACAGGCGCAGATGGATGGTCTCGATTACAGGGCAGAATCAGAAATCTCTCTTCCGGCATGAGGGCAAGTTATCGGACATTTGGAAGGTGAATCTGAGGCAAATGAGGACAAAAAAAAAAAAGAACTCTCGAGGCATTCTGCACTTTTCAATTTTAAACAAACTGTGTTTAAAAAAAACACTACCCTCACCATCTACAAGAAGTTTTCATCAGCCTTACTGAACATAGATCACCTTGTAAACATATATGCGATTTCGTAGTAGATGTACACCTTCAAGCCATCTTTCCAAAAATATATACCTCTGTGCATCTTTAAGTAAACTCAAAAGTTCCACTGTATATATAGTTATGTGCAAGCACAAAAACCATATCTCACCATCTAAGCACATGCAAAGCGGCCATATAAGTTAAAAACCACATTGACAAACACTTCCCAATACATGCCTAACAAGTATTACTTCTTTCTAATACATATACAGGCGGACAACATGTTCTCATCATTTATTTCTCACTACACTATTCCTGTTTAATAATGTTACTAAAAGTACTACAACTCCCATAATGCAAATAACTGGTGTATCTATTCTGCACATGATGTTTAGACATTTAAAATATTCTTAGTTCTTCATTGCAACTTTCCACAAGACTATACTGTTATTTTTCAATAAAATACACAATGTAATAAAGAGACACTAACTAATTTTCTGTTACTTTCCAAAACGTTCACCACAAACCTCTTAAACACATGCCCTCTAATAAATAGAGTTCACCTCACTTTTCACATCACTGCAATACTCCTTCAACTCAAACTCCCGTATACATCTTCATTTCTAATGTACATTTTTAAAATAATTACAAAGTTATATACATACCAGTGAATTGAGTTTTGAGTTTGTAGATTATATTGTTCTTTTAGCTCTTTCTGAATAGTTTCACACTGTTAAGATTTGTAAAAATGAAGCACAAAAATAGTACACCACTCTCATACAAAGCAACTCTAAAATGGCAACCTCTTCAACTTTCCACTCTATCATCATGAGAAAGGCAGCAAATGAAATCATGTCTTTCATTTTAGACTACTGCATCTCCAGTTGAGAATAGTTAGCATCTGTTAACCAGTTCCCTCTCTTTCAAATCGAAATTCCTGTAGGCGCATAATCACGATGTTTTCACGATCATTGCAGAATAATCACGAAAAAAACGGGAGTTCAAACCTATATCTAGCTTAATTTTTCTAAAATTTAAATACTACACAACAGTTTATTACATAGTCCTGAGTTGAAAATTAAAACTTGCCATTATTTACATTGTGTCATCACTCCTCAACTTTTTAAAAGATGTTCTGTCTCTTTAACACCCTTCCCCCAATACACTCTTAGCTAAGTGTACCTAGCAACCCCGTAGAACCAGTAGGTCACAAATTCACAGCACATTCTAGAAGGAAGATGCTACTTCCAAATAAGATACAACAAGTGTGCTTTATTCCACACATTCAAAAGCATATCCATGCCTGTATTACATTTCTTTTATTAAACAACAGCCAATAATATGACTTCTTGCTAAGGCATCCAACACACTACCTAATTTTATTCACTTTCAGGCTAACAGCATCCAATAAAATATATCTTTTTTTTTTTAAAAACACCTCCATTTCCACTTCTCCCAAGCTCCTCACCTCATGATTGTGCACTGTGATGGCAATGACCTAGGCACATTAACTGGGGTAGGTCTGGAAATCCTAATGAAAGAAACCTTTGCAGAACTTTTCCCTCACACTGTCTTGGTGTACTCTAATATATGCCAAAGACAGAAATGGAAGTGGTCAAATCAATTCTGTCCACAGATTGGCAAAGCCAGGAAACATGTTAATAAAACTATTTCTGCATTCCTCAGAGACCATCGCATGGGCTGTATCTATAACAACGATCTGCGTTTTGACATGCATGGAATTTATAGAAATGATGGAGTACACTGTACAGAGGAAGGCAAAGGGTGTTTCTAAGTAAGCTGAAACTCTGCATCCGGTCTTATGTGTAGCAGCCATATACACACAAGCAACACAAAGGCTCTATTCAGAGCCACCCTAGTACCTGAAACATTGTTAATTTTCTTTAAAAAGGTCCTTTTTATCAGTTTTTGGGGATCTTGGCGACGACGTCGCAACCACTGCAAGTACGTCGTGGGAACGGAAAACAAAAGCAGACATTCAATGGCCACCAACACATCCAAAAATAATATGTAAAAAAATCAATTTTGAACATTGCTCTACACATATTACTATATACATACTTCTTTCAAAGCATGTTTAAACTCGTATTTTTGTACTACGTTTCTTTAAAAACCATCTTTCAGACCTATTATCCGGTTTCGCGGTTATTCGGGATGTCGCAATGATGTCGTTAACCGCGATGATCGCGCCTTTTCCATAAAACACATATATTCTCACATATTACAGTATTTTACACACTGGGGGCTTATTACTGTACACTTCAAACTCATGTTTTTCTAGTGTATTTCTAGAACAACCATCTCTAAAACCTATTTTCCGTTTTCGCAGTGAGGCCAGAGATCACGATGACGTCGGTAATCGCGATCCCCCAAGGCACATTGCGAAAGCGGAAAGCAAAAGGAGGAATTCAATAGCCACCACCACATAAAAAAATTATAACTATATAATTAATTCTAACCATCACAGTAGATAACTCACAATAAATAACTCTACAAAAACATTTATCAGAATCTCAATATAATACAATGTGTATTAATGATTCACTGATTTTTTATATTTCCACCAATCTTCGAAACGACATCGGTAATCGCGATGTCCCCGCAATGACACACGGGGGGGGCCACGCTGGCAGTCATGGCATCGTTGCGAATATTGCGTGGGATTAAAAAAATCAATTGTGGACACATAACTTGTGTCACTAACACCCCCATTTCTCAACCATGGGGTCAGAGTATCTCCACCCTGACCCCTTATGTGGCCTTTCACACAAATTTTCAGCCCTAGGAACCATTCCCGAGCAATAAAATGGCGGCCGCAACTTTCTGTGCAGGTTGCCTTCCAAGAAGCAAAGCAGAATCGCTTTTGGGAAAAGGGAGCTGCATGTTAGTAGCTCCCTAACATGCAGCTCCCCAGGAAAAATAGAATTATTTTTTTTTAAAACGAGGGGATGGGGTCCCCGGGGCCAATAGTGGCCCAGGGAAGGGAGGCCACGCGGCCCCCTTCCCGTTTTCTTTTTTAAATAAAAAATGCTCAGGCCCTGGGGGATGGGGTCCCCAGTGCCAAAAAATACTAAAAGAAGGGGGGCCACACAGCCCCCCTTCAAAAAATATTTTAAAAAAAGAAAAGCCGGCATCTCGTTGGATGCCCCGCCCCTCCCTGCACCACTCTGTAAACGCGCCCCCTGGCACGTTCTAAGTTGGGGATTAAGTCCCCTTGAATCCTGAGGGTCCCTGGGGGCCAACTAGCCCACCAGATAACTCCAGTAAGCCCAACACAGTGGGATTGCTGAGAGGTGGTCCGAGGCCACGCCCCTTTTTACACCACTCTGCAAACACACCTCTTGGCGCACTGCTGGTGGGGCGATGAGGTCCTCGTGTGTCCTGAGGACCTCAGGACACAAGTGGACTTCCTCTCATTTAAAAAATGCACGGGGGCTCCTGCTCCCCCATTTGCATTTTAGGGCGGGGGGCCTATTGGGCCCCGCAAAGCCCCAGGGACCACTACCTCCCCGGAGCTTTAAATTATTTTGGATGGGGGGCCTCGAGGGCCCCCCCATGCCCCGTGGACCACCACCTCCCCGGGTCAACATGATTTAAATGGGGGGTCCACACGCCCCCCCCGCAGCTGCGGGGTACCGCCACCTCCCCGGGGCTATTTACATGTTGGGAGGGGGGCCGTGCAGCCCCCCTCCTGGAGCCCTCGATGGCCCTGGGGACCGACACCCCCCAGGGCCAGCTCCTGCAATATCCCTGGGTGCCCACCTCCGGGACATTGCCGTTTGCTTTGGTAGGGCGGAAGCACGGCTCCCGCCCTGCCATAGCAAACACTGCTTTGCTTCTTGGAAGCGAGAGCAGGAAACCTGCTCTCGCTTCCAAGAAGCAAAGCAGAATTGCTTTTGGGAAAAGGGAGCTGCATGTTAGCAGCTCCCTAACATGCAGCTCCCCAGGAAAAATAGATTTTTTTTTTTTTTAAACGAGGCCAGGCCCCAGGGGATGGGGTCCCCGGGGCCAATAGTGGCCCAGGGAAGGGAGGCCACGCGGCCCCCTTCCCGTTTTCTTTTTTAAATAAAAAATGCTCAGGCCCTGGGGGATGGGGTCCCCAGTGCCAAAAAATACTAAAAGAAGGGGGGCCACACAGCCCCCCTTCAAAAAATATTTTAAAAAAAGAAAAGCCGGCATCTCGCCGGAGGCCCCGCCCCTCCCTGCACCACTCTGCAAACGCGCCCCCTGGCACGTTCTAAGTTGGGGGATTAAGTCCCCTTGAATCCTGAGGGTCCCTGGGGGCCAACTAGCCCACCAGGTAACTCCAGTAAGCCCAACACAGTGGGATTGCTGAGAGGTGGTCCGAGGCCATGCCCCTTTTTACACCACTCTGCAAACACACCTCTTGGCGCACTGCTGGTGGGGCGATGAGGTCCTCGTGTGTCCTGAGGACCTCAGGACACAAGTGGACTTCCTCCCCCGAGCAGCAGTGCACCAGGAGGCGCGTTTGCAGAGTGGTGTAAAAAGGGGGTGTGGCCTCGGACCACTCTCAGCAATCCAGCTGTGTGGTGCTTACTGGAGGTACCTGATGGACTAGTTGGCCCCCAGGGACCCTCAGGAGGCAAGGGGACTTCATCCCCAACCAAGAGCACGCCAGGAGGCGCCTTTGCAGAGTGGTGGGCAAAGGGGGCGTGGCCTGTGTCCACCTTTCAGCAATCCCTTATCTGGGGCATACTGGAGGTATCAGGTAGGCTAGTTGGCCCCTAAGGACCCCCAGCAGCAAAGGGGACTTTAATCCCCATCCAAGTGCGCGCCAGGGAGTGCGTTTGCAGAGTGGTGGGGAAAGGGGGCATGGCCTGCTATGACAACTTAGCAATCCTGCTGTGTGGGACTTACTGGAGGTAATAGGAGGGGTAGTTGGCCCCCAAGGTTGTCCTTGGGGGCCAACTACCTCTCCTATTACCTCCACTAAGTCCCACACAGTGGGATTCGCTAAGAGGTCTTCGGAGCCACGCCCCCCTCCCTTCTCCACCACTCTGCAAACGCGCCTCCTGGCACAGTACTGGTTGGGGGATGAAGTCCACTTTACTCCTGAAGGACTTTGGGGGCCAATAAGCCCTCCTGTTACTTCCTGTAAGTCCTACCCAGCGGAATTCCTGAGCACTGGTCGGAGGCCCAGCCCCCGTTCTGCACCACTCTGCAAACGCGACTACCAGTTAAAGAAGCATTTGTAATGTAATAGGTCTCGCATTTGCGAGAGTTAGAGCTATTGGCATTGTAAATGTAAAAGATTTTTACTAATGTTTTTTGGTGTAGAGTAGATGTACGTTGTGTGTAGTGGAATTATGTGGTATGTTGTGCAGTGAAATTATGTGAATAGAAAGTATGCGGTATTTAGTGTATAGGAATTATGTGGAGTGGGATTATGTGTTTTGGAGAGTAATTATGTGGTATTGTAGTCTGTCTTGTGGAAAGGTAACCTCAGGTTTAGTCTTCCTCGTTTCCATAGAAGCTAAACTATAAACTCAATGATACACAAAACAAGCAATAAAAATGCAATAGGTCTCGCCTTTCATTAAGTTAAAGCCATTTGCTTTGCTATACAATACCATTAGCAAAGCAAATGGCTTTAACTTAATCAAAGGGAGACCTATTGCATTTTCAATGCTTGTTCTTTTTGCATTTGTCACCCCGAGTGGGACGTGGGTCCCGTGCTCTCCATGCCACTGGATTCAAGAAAGTCACCCCAAAACCGGGCCCAGGATGCTTGTTACAGGTCCAGGGACCTGGCAGTTCGAGCTGGACTGTTCCCATTGGAGCAGGGTCAAGACTGATTTACATATGGCTGAGTCCAAACTGGGGTGGAGTGGTGAGCAAAAGAACGATGCATTTAACCCAGATCTCTGACTGGGGGTGAAGGTTCGATTTGTTCAGCATTCCCGCATCAATTGTTCTTTTTGCTCCAGGTACCACAGCTCCTTGCTCCAGGTACCACAGCTCTCTTTTAAGACTCACACCTTTGGCTTCCTGCCGTTAAATCCACGCGGGCCTCTTTAGTGACAGGTCTGAGACGTATTCTTTGGCTAAATTATAGGCTTGGCTGGAGCCATAAAACCAGTCATAATCCTGGCTCAGTAACTTGACCGCATTGTGTGATCTTGGTTCATTAGCACTTGAGACCATCACCTTGTGCAGAGGCGTGTGATAGAGGGGCCGCTGTGACTCTGAAAGTGCGCAGCCCCACAAAGATGCTTCACAACACACTGATTTCTTTCTAGGACCAGCAGGAAAACAAGCACATTTTAAACATTTATTACAGATTCCATGTCAGAGGAACCTCACATGGAACGGGCGGCTAGAAGGACTCTTAGCAACTGATGACACCTACAGTGATGCTGCTGACATCACACAATCAATCGCAGTATTAGGTCAGTGAAGGCAGGGGGGCAACCCATTTATTGTGATGTCACAGTATCAAGCATTCTGATTGGCTATGAAAGGGGAAGTTATCCCCATTCCCGCCTCAAGCATTATGAGCTCACACAATTAAACCTTTTAAGTGAACAGTGAAGCCAGAGAAGCCTCCCATTCCGTCATGAAGTCACACATTCAAAAATTCTGACTGGAAAATAGAATTCAAACGAGTCCCTTCTCTGTCACCTGCATTATGGCGTCACACGCTCAAGATGTTGTGAGGAGACGTCACCTCATTGTGACGTCACATAAACACAGCCAAGATAGCGAAGGCACAGGAGCGTTTCATATAAGCAATCAGATAGCATAGTGAAGAAGTAGGAGGATCCCATTGTGACGTCACACACTCAAACATTCTGATAGGCCGTGAAGGCTTGGTCTCTAGTGTATTATGACATCGCACAATCAAGCAATCAGTCAGGATAGGGAAGACGGGGGAGGGGGAGGATTGGCGTTCAGTGTGACGTCACGTGAACACAGTCAGGATAGTGAAAGCAGAGGAGCGTTTCACTGTGATGTCACAAACACTCAGACAGTATACTTAAGACGCAGGAGATCAAGTTGTGACGTCACATAGTCAAACATTATAATAGGACAGAAAGGCTTTTAGATCTTCTTGGCTATTATGACATCACACAATCAAACATTCTTACTGGAGCGTTTCACTGTGACGTCAAATGCACCCAGATAGGATAGTGAAGACGCAGGAGAATCCCATTGTGACATCACGTACTGAAACGCTTCTATTCTATTCTGACATCGCACAAACATTCTTCCTGGGGTAGGACAGGGTGAGTGAGAGCTTTCCACCCATTACTCTTACACGCTTCACGTCACTAACCTATCGAACCCTGAAATAAATAGTGGTGGCACTGGTGCCCCCCATTTATGGTGACACCACACAATCGAACAATGACGGCTGGTGTTACACAAGGAGAGTGACTTGGCTGTTAGCGGTCACAAGAGAGACGCTCTGACTTGGAGAAATGGAAGAACATTTTTTTGTTTAGACAAGTTTCTCACTTACTTGGCAACTGAGGTCAAAGGGTGGTCTCCCCCGCCGCCTGTCGGGGTCCGAGGGGGCTCTCCCGGCCCAGATGGCGGCTCCTAAAACCAAGGGCTCCGGGGGAATCTTTTCAGTCGCCTCTTTCGAAGTTCTCCTCACCAATTGGTACAAGAGAAGCAGGAAACCGCAGCCCAGCAGCATGGCTTTCAAATTATGGTCGCCCTAGATGTATAGCACGCAATATTCTCTCTGCATCGTCGATCAGCGTAAGGTCTGCGTAATATCACCAACTCGCTGTCAGAGGTTCAAATTTGGTAAATTGCACTCAATGCCATTTAATCTTATTTTTCCACCCTGCCTGTGAATAAAACATTAGTTCTTTGAGTTTATCAAGTAACTGATTATCGGTTACTTTTCATTGCACTTCACAAACTCATGCATAATCCCTGGAGAACGGGTTGCAGCAGCATAAAGACGATGTGACCCGAATTTCTACCAAAAGTGGCCCCCTACAGAGGCTCAGTGGGTTGAGCGCGTGCTACGGAGGTCATTGTGCAATCCTCAGCACAGAATCGTGGTCCAGCAGGGCCGACGCCGCAATTTATCCTTCTAAGGATTGAAGAAAGGACTACAACAGCCGATAGAAAATATGTATAACTTAGTGTCATAGTGGCATTTCTGCTAAAAGCAAAAACTTCAAATTAAGAGGAAGTTGGGTTTTGAAAAAGAAAAAGCCTTTCCACTGAGCACTCATTCCAGTCAGTTCAGAGCATTAATATCGCGATATCTGAAGAAAAAGAAACGGAAAGACAATGTGCATATTAAAAATATCAGTCAATTTAAAGGATAAAGTGTTTGCAGACACCCCCCTCCCCAAAAAAAATAAACAAATATAAAAAGGTACCCGCAAATTCTGCATTTTATGAGCAGTGGCTTTTCCAAGCCCAGGAACGACGCTCGCACCATTTACGATCGGGCACTTTTCTCTACTTAAAAAGGAATATTTTGGGTGGTACAGCTGAAAGGAGAGGGTGTGGCGCGGCGGCCAGAGCTGTTGACTCTGGAGCCGGGGATCCCTGTTCCAATCTCGCAACGTCCTGCGAGTCTGGGCAATTCACTAAACCTCCTCGTGCCCATGTACAGCGCCTAGATGCCCTCATCGGGGCTAAGCGGCGCTATATAAATCTATAAATTAAACCAGCTCCAGTACATGCATCCGTTACCTAAGCCACATTGTATATTATTGTTTAATTGCGGCACATGACGGCTCACTTGAAATTAAAGTCTGATGAATTAAACAAACATTGGGAGCATAGCCGTTCCCTCACCTAGCACCCCCCCTTGCAATCCCATCATGGCAGCCCTGCCACCAAAGATGGAAAAAACAAACATCAAGCCGGTGTTTTCCATCTTTGCCTGCAGAGCAGCTGGGTCTCACAAAGTGGGTCTCTCAGCACAGACCCGCAGCTCCACTCCACTCCACGGCGTTCTCTGCCCCGCCTTCTCAGAGCATCCTCCTTTGAGACACGTAGCCACTTCCTTGTGTGGGGCCCTCTGGCAGCTGGACACCGACAGACCAATGAGAGAGCTGACTGGCGCATGCTCCAGGCGTGAAGCCAGCGTGGTTGCAGGACGCCTGGTGCATGCTCCTTCATGGCTCTCGTGAAGACATTTCTTATCAGCTAGTTAAATAAACAAGCTGATAAGAAATGTCTTCACGACAGACGCAAAGCAGGCGAGCCAGTCCACCAAAAAGCCAAAGGGAGGCAACGAAAAACCCTCCTTTCCCATGGGAAGCCAGCATTTACCATAAACGCTGACGCTACCCAATGGAAATGAGGGGCGGGGCTCGAGTCCCCTTCTCGAAACTGACTTGTTTACTATAGCTCTCGCAGGCGAGGAGCGCATGCGCGCTCCAACGCCAGGCGAGACCTAAAAAGAAGGAACCACTGAGGAGCACTTCTGGACCTAGTCGGAGGTATGAGCAGGGCCACTGGAATTATGTGACTGTTCGGCTGCACCAAGTTTCACATAATTAAACATTTTCCGCATTTGCCAAATATTCCATCATCTGCTGCCTAATCTGCAGATTTGAACAAAAAAAGCCTTGTTTCTAGCTCAAACGGCTCAAATATTCCCAAAAATGCAGCGTGTTACAGCGTGGTGGAAGGCCCTTTGCAAAGCTGGAATGGTCACGTGTTACTTATTGCAAAATGTGGGTGTTAAACTGGTACTAATGGTGCACAAACCTCTCTTCTTTCTGTGCCTCTCTTGCCTTTTTCTGCATTTCTCTTGCTTCTTTCTGCACCTTTCTTCCTCTTTCTGCACCTCACTGTCTTCTTTCTGCACTTCACTTGCCTCTTTCTGCACTTCTCTTGCCCTTTTCTGTACCTCACTTGCCTCTTTCAGCACCTCTGTTGCTTTTTTCTGCAGAACTCTTGCCTCTTTCTGCACCTCTCTTGCCTCTTTCTGCACCTCTCTTGCTTCTTTCTGCACTTCTCTTGCTTCTTTCTACACCTCTCTTACCTCTTTCTGCTCCTCTCTTGCCTCTTTGTGCATTTCTCTTCCCTGTTTCTGCACTTCCCTTGCCTCTTTCTGTACCTCTCTTGCCTCTTTCTGCACCTCACTTGCCTCTTTCTGCACCTCACTCTCTTCCTTCTGCACCTCTCTTGCCTCTTTCTGCACTTCTCTTTCTTCTTTCTGCACTTCTCGAGCCTCTTTCTGTACCTCTCTTGCCTCTTTCTGCATCTCAAGTGCCTCTTTCTGCACTTCTCGTGACTCTTTCTACACTTATCTTGCCTCTTTCTATACCTCTCTTGCCTCTTTCTGCACCTCACTTGCCACTTTCTGTACTTCTCTTGCCTCTTTCAGTACCACTCTTGCCTCTTACTGCTCCTCTGTTGGTTCATTCTGCACCTCTCTTGCTTCTTTCTGCACCTCTGTTGCAAAGTTATGCATCCCTCTTGCCTCTTTCAGCACCCCTCTTCCGTCATTCTGCACCTTTCTTGCCTCTGTCTGCACACCTGTTCTCGCTTTCTGCACCCCTTTTGCCTGTTTCTGCAACTCGCTTGCCTCTTTCTGCAGTTCTTTTGCACCCTTCTGCACCTCTGTTGCTTCTTTATGCACTTGTCTTGCCTCTTTCTGCACCCCTCTAGCCTCTCTCTGCACCCCTGTTGCTTCTTTTTGCACTCCTCTTGCTTCTTTCTGTACCTCTCTTGCTTCTTTCTGCACCCATCTTGCCTCTTTTTGCACCCCTCCTCCCTCTTTCTGCACCTCTCTTGCCTCTTTCTGTACCTCTGTTGCTTCTTTCTGCACTTCTTTTGCCTCTTTCTGCATTTCTCTTGCTTCTTTCTGCACCCCTGTTGTCTCTTTCTGCAATCGTCTTCCCTCTTTCTGCACCTCTCTTGCCTCTTTCTGCTCCTCACTTGCTTCTTTCTGCATCTCTCTTGCCTCTTTCTGCACCTCTATTGCCTCTTTCTGCAACTCTGTTGCTTCTTTCTGCGCTTCTCTTGCCTTTTTCAGCACCCTTCTAGTCTCTTTCAGCACCTCTGTTGCTTCTTTCTGCACTTCTCTTCCTTCTTTCTGCACCCCTCTTGCCTCTTTCTGTACCCCTCTTGCCTCTTTGTGCACCTCTCCTACCTCTTTCTGCACCCCTCTAGCCTCTTTCTGCACCTCTGTTGGTTTTTTTGCACTGCTCTTGCTTCTTTCTGCACCTTTCCTGCCTGTTTCTGCACCTCTCTTGCTTCTTTCTGCACCTCTGTTGCTTCTTTCTGCACTTCTCTTGCCTCTTTCTACACCCCTCTTGCCTCTTTCAGCACCTCTGTTGCTTCTTTCTGCACTTCTCTTGCCTCTTTTTACACTTATCTTGCCTCTTTCTATACCTCTCGGCTTTTTGTGCACCTCACTTGACACTTTCTGCACTTCTCTTGCCTCTTTCAGTTACACTCTTGCCTCTTTCTGCACCTCTGTTGGTTCTTTCGGCACTACTCTTGCTTCTTTCTGCACCTCTTTTGCAAACTTCTGTATCTCTCTTGCCTCTTTATGCACCCCTGTTTCCTCTTTCTGCACCTTTCCTGCCTGTTTCTGCACCTCTCTTGCCTGTTTCTGCACCTCTGTTGCTTCTTTCTGCACCCCTCTTGCCTCTTTCAGCACCGCTGTTGCTTCTTTCTGCACTTCTCTGGCCTCTTTCTGCACCCCTCTTGCCTCTTTCAGCACCGCTGTTGCTTCTTTCTGCACTTCTCTTGCTTCTTTCTGCACCCTCTTGCCTCTTTCTGTATCCCTCTTGCCTCTTTGTGCACCTCTCCTGACTCTTTCTGCACCTCTCTTGCCTTTTTCTGCAGTTCTCTTGCCTCTTTCTGCACCGCTTTTGCTTCTTTCTGCAGTTCTCTTACCTCTTTCTGTACCCCTCTTGCCTCTTTCTGCACCTGTTGGTTCTTTCTGCACTGCTCTTGCTTCTTTCTGCACATCTTTTGCAAATTTCTATATCCCTCTTGCCTCTTTCTGCACCCCTGTTCCCTCTTTCTACACCTTTCTTGCCTGTTTCTGCACCTCTCTTGCCTCTTTCTGCACCTCTGTTGCTTCTTTCTGCACTTCTCTTGCCTCTTTCTGCACCCCACTTGCCTCTTTCAGCACCCCTGTTCCCTCTTTCTGCACCTTTCCTGCCTGTTTCTGCACCTCTCTTGCCTCCTTCTGCACCTCTGTTGCTTCTTTCTGCACTTGTCTTCCTTCTTTCTGCACCCCTCTAGCCTCTTTCTGCACCCTGTTGCTTCTTTCTGCAGTTCTCTTGCTTCTTTCTGTACCTCTCTTGCTTCTTTCTGCACCCATCTTGCTTTTTTTTGCACACATCTTGCCTCTTTTTGTACCCCTCCTCCCTCTTTATGAACCTCTCTTGCCTCTTTCTGTACCTCTGTTGCTTCTTTCTGCACTTCTTTTGCCTCTTTCTGCACCTCTCTTGCTTCTTTCTGCACCCCTGTTGTCTCTTTCCGCACTCATCTTCCCTCTTTCTGCACCTCTCTTGCTTCTTTCTGTACTTCTCTTGCTTCTTTCTGCACCGCTCTTGCTTCTTTATGCACCCTTCTTCCCTCTTGCCTCTTTCAGCACCGATGTTGCTTCTTTCTGCACTTCTCTTGCTTCTTTCTGCACCCTCTTGCCTCTTTCTGTATCCCTCTTGCCTCTTTGTGCACCTCTCCTGACTCTTTCTGCACCTCTCTTGCCTTTTTCTGCAGTTCTCTTGCCTCTTTCTGCACCGCTTTTGCTTCTTTCTGCAGTTCTCTTGCCTCTTTCTGTACCCCTCTTGCCTCTTTCTGCGCCTGTTGGTTCTTTCTGCACTGCTCTTGCTTCTTTCTGCACCTCTTTTGCAAATTTCTGTATCCCTCTTGCCTCTTTCTGCACCCCTGTTCCCTCTTTCTGCACCTTTCCTGCCTGTTTCTGCACCTCTCTTGCCTCTTTCTGCACCTCTGTTGCTTCTTTCTGCACTTCTCTTGCCTCTTTCTGCACCCCACTTGCCTCTTTCAGCACCCCTGTTCCCTCTTTCTGCACCTTTCCTGCCTGTTCCTGCACCTCTCTTGCCTCTTTCTGCACCTCTGTTGCTTCTTTCTGCACTTCTCTTGCTTCTTTCTGCACCCTTCTTGCCTCTTCCTGTACCCCTCGTGCCTCTTTGTGCACCTCTCCTTCCTATTTCTGCACTTCTCTTGCCTCTTTCAGTACCATTGTTGCCTCTTTCTGCACCTCTGTTGGTTCATTCTGCACTGCTCTTGCCTCTTTCTGCACCTCTGTTGCATATTTATGCATCCCTCTTGCTTCTTTCAGCATCCCTCTTCTGTCTTTCTGCACTTCTCTTTCCTATGTCTGCACACCTGTTCCCTCTTTCGGCACCCTTTTTGCCTGTTTCTGCAACTCTCTTGCCTCTTTTTGCAGTTCTTTTGCCTCCTTCTGCACCTCTGTTGCTTCTTTCTGCACTTGTCTTGCCTCTTTCTGCACCCCTCTAGCCTCTTTCTGCACCCTGTTGCTTCTTTCTGCACTTCTCTTGCTTCTTTCTGTACCTCTCTTGCTTCTTTCTGCACCCATCTTGCTTTTTTTGCACCCATCTTGCCTCTTTTTGTACACCTCCTCCCTCTTTATGCACCTCTCTTGCCTCTTTCTGTACCTCTGTTGCTTCTTTCTGCACTTCTTTTGCCTCTTTCTGCACCTCTCTTGCTTCTTGCTGCACCCCTGTTGTCTCTTTCCGCACTCGTCTTCCCTCTTTCTGCACCTCTCTTGCTTCTTTCTGTACTTCTCTTGCTTCTTTCTGCACCGCTCTTGCTTCTTTATGCACCCTTCTTCCCTTTTTTGCATCCCTCTTCCCTCTTTCTGCAGTTCTCTTGCCATTTTCTACACTTCTCTTGCCTCTTTCTGCACCCCTCTTGCCTCTTTCAGCACCGCTGTTGCTTCTTTCTGCACTTCTCTGGCCTCTTTCTGCACCCCTCTTGCCTCTTTCAGCACCGCTGTTGCTTCTTTCTTTACTTCTCTTGCTTCTTTCTGCACCCTCTTGCCTCTTTCTGTATCCCTCTTGCCTCTTTGTGCACCTCTCCTGACTCTTTCTGCACCTCTCTTGCCTTTTTCTGCAGTTCTCTTGCCTCTTTCTGCACCGCTTTTGCTTCTTTCTGCAGTTCTCTTGCCTCTTTCTGTACCCCTCTTGCCTCTTTCTGCACCTGTTAGTTCTTTCTGCACTGCTCTTGCTTCTTTCTGCACCTCTTTTGCAAATTTCTGTATCCCTCTTGCCTCTTTCTGCACCCCTGTTCCCTCTTTCTGCACCTTTCTTGCCTAATTCTGCACCTCTCTTGCCTCTTTCTGCACCTCTGTTGCTTCTTTCTGCACTTCTCTTGCCTCTTTCTGCACCCCACTTACCTCTTTCAGCACCCGTTCCCTCTTTCTGCACCTTTCCTGCCTGTTTCTGCACCTCTCTTGCCTCCTTCTGCACCTCTGTTGCTTCTTTCTGCACTTGTCTTCCTTCTTTCTGCACCCCTCTAGCCACTTTCTGCACCCTGTTGCTTCTTTCTGCACTTCTCTTGCTTCTTTCTGTACTTCTCTTGCTTCTTTCTGCACCACTCTTGCTTCTTTATGCACCCTTCTTCTCTTTTTGCATCCCTCTTCCCTCTTTCTGCAGTTCTCTTGCCATTTTCTGCACCTCTCTTGCTTCTTTCAGCAATTCTCTTGCCTCTTTCTGCACTTCTCTTGCTTGTTTCTGCACCCCTCTTGCCTCTTTCTTCACCCCTCTCCCCTCTTTCTGCACCTCTCTTGCCTTTCTTAACCCCTTTTCCATCTTTCTGCACCTTTCCTGCCTGTTTATGCACCTCTCTTGCCTCTTTCTGTACCTCTGATGCATCTTTCTGCACTTCTCTTGCCTCTTTCTGCACCCTTCGCGCCTCTTTCAGTACCTCTGTTGCTTCTTTCTGCACTTCTCTTCCTTATTTCTGCACCCCTCCTGCTTTTTTCTGTACCCCTCTTGCCTCTTGGTGCACCTCTCCTACCTATTTCTGCACCCCTCTTGCCTCTTTTTGCACCTCTTTTGGTTCTTTCTGCACTTCTCTTGCTTGTTTCTGCACCTCTGTTGCCTCTTTCTGCACCTCACTTGCTTCTTTCTGCACCCCTCTTGCCTCTTTCTTCACCCCTCTCCCCTCTTTCTGCACCTCTCTTGCCTTTCTTCACCCCTATTCCCTCTTTCTGCACCTTTCCTGCCTGTTTATGCACCTCTCTTTCCTCTTTCTGTACCTCTGATGCTTCTTTCTGCACTTTTCTTGCCTCTTTCTGCACCCTTCGTGCCTCTTTCAGCACCTCTGTTGCTTCTTTCTGCACTTCTCGTCCTTCTTTCTGCACCCCTCCTGCTTCTTTCTGTACCCCTCTTGCCTCTTTGTGCACCTCTCCTACCTATTTCTGCACCCCTCTTGCCTCTTTCTGCACTGCTCTTGCTTCTTTCTGCACTGCTCTTGCTTCTTTCTGCACCTCTCTTGCAAATTTCTGTATCCCTCTTACCTCTTTCTGCACACCTGTTCCCTCTTTCTGTACCTTTCTTGCCTGTTTCTGCACCTCTCTTGCCTCTTTCGGCACTTCTGTTGCTTCTTTTTGCACTTCTCTTGCCGCTTTCTGCACTCCTCTTAAAGCATCTCTTTTGCTTCTTTCTGCACTTCTCTTGCTTCTTTCTGCACCCCTATTGCCTCTTTCTATACCCCTTTTGCCTCTTTGTGCACCTCTCCTCATTCTTTCTGCTCCTCTCTTGCCTTTTTCTGCAGTTCTCTTGCCTCTTTCTGCACCTCTTTTGCTTCTTTCTGCACTTTTTTTTGCCTCTTTCTGTACCCCTCTTCCCTCTTTCTGCACATCTCTTGCCTCTGTCTGCACACCTGTTCCCTCTTTCTGCACCCCTTTTGCCTGTTTCTGCAACTCTCTTGCCTCTTTCTGCACTTCTCTTGCTTCTTTCTGCACCCTTCTTCCTTTTTCTGCACATCTCTTGCCTCTTTCTGCACCTCTCTTCCCTCATTCTGAACATCTCTTGGTTCTTTCTGCACTGCTCTTGCCTCTTTCTGCACCCCTCTTGCCTCTTTCTGCACCTCTTTTGCTTCTTTCTGTACTTCTCTCTCCTCTTTCTGCACCCCTCTTGCCTCTTTCTGCACCTCTGTTGCTTCTTTCTGCACTTCTATTGCCTCTTTCTGCACCTCTCTTGCTTCTTTCTGCACCCCTGTCGTCTCTTTCTGCATCCCTGTTGTCTCTTTCTGCACTCGTCTTCCCTCTTTCTGCACCTCTCTTGCTTCTTTCTGTACTTCTCTTGCTTCTTTCTGCACCTCTCTTGCTTCTTTCTGCACCCTTCTTCCCTTTTTCGCATCCCTCTTGCCTCTTTCTGCTGTTCTCTTGCCATTTTCTGCACCTCTCTTGCCTCTTTCTGCACCTCACTTGCCTCTTTCTGCACTTCTCTTGCTTCTTTCCACACCTCTGTTGCTTCTTTCAGCAATTCTCTTGCCTCTTTCTGCACTTTTCTTGCTTGTTTCTGCAGCTCTCTTGCGTCTTTCTGCAACTCTGTTGCCTCTTTCTGTACCTCACTTGCTTCTTTCTGTACCCCTCTTGCCTCTTTCTGCACCCCGTTCCCTCTTTCTGTACCTTTCCTGCCTGTTTCTGCACCTCTCTTGCCTCTTTCTGTACCTCTATTGCTTTTTTCTGCACTTCTCTTGCTCTTTATGCACCCTTCGTGCCTCTTTCATCACCTCTGTTGTTTCTTTCTGCACTTCTCTTCCTTCTTTCTGCACCCCTCCTGCCTCTTTCTGTACCTCACTTGCCTCTTTGTGCACCTCTCCTACCTTTTTCTGCCTGCACCCCTCTTGCCTCTTTTTGCACCTCTGTTGGTTCTTTCTGCACTTCTCTTGCTTGTTTCTGCACCTCTGTTGCCTCTTTCTGTACCTCACTTGCTTCTTTCTGCACCCCTCTTGCCTCTTTCTTCACCCCTCTCCCCTCTTTCTGCACCTCTCTTGCCTTTCTTCACCCCTATTCCCTCTTTCTGCACCTTTCCTGCCTGCTTATGCACCTCTCTTGCCTCTTTCTGTACCTCTGATGCATCTTTCTGCACTTCTCTTGCCTCTTTCTGCACCCTTCGCGCCTCTTTCAGCACCTCTGTTGCTTCTTTCTGCACTTCTCTTCCTTCTTTCTGCACCCCTCCTGCTTCTTTCTGTACCCCTCTTGCCTCTTTGTGCACCTCTCCTACCTATTTCTGCACCCCTCTTGCCTCTTTTTGCACCTCTGTTGGTTCTTTCTGCACTGCTCTTGCTTCTTTCTGCACCTCTTTTGCAAATTTCTGCATCCTTCATGCCTCTTTCTGCACCTCACTTGCTTCTTTCTGTACCCCTCTTGCCTCTTTCTGCACCCCGTTCCCTCTTTCTGTACCTTTCCTGCCTGTTTCTGCTCCTCTCTTGCCTCTTTCTGTACCTCTATTGCTTTTTTCTGCACTTCTCTTGCTCTTTCTGCACCCTCCGCGCCTCTTTCATCACCTCTGTTGTTTCTTTCTGCACTTCTCTTCCTTCTTTCTGCACCCCTCCTGCCTCTTTCTGTACCTCACTTGCCTCTTTGTGCACCTCTCCTACCTTTTTCTGCCTGCACCCCTCTTGCCTCTTTTTGCACCTCTGTTGGTTCTTTCTGCACTTCTCTTGCTTGTTTCTGCACCTCTGTTGCCTCTTTCTGCACCTCACTTGCTTCTTTCTGCACCCCTCTTGCCTCTTTCTTCACCCCTCTCCCCTCTTTCTGCACCTCTCTTGCCTTTCTTCACCCCTATTCCCTCTTTCTGCACCTTTCCTGCCTGTTTATGCACCTCTCTTGCCTCTTTCTGTACCTCTGATGCATCTTTCTGCACTTCTCTTGCCTCTTTCTGCACCCTTCGCGCCTCTTTCAGCACCTCTGTTGCTTCTTTCTGCACTTCTCTTCCTTCTTTCTGCACCCCTCCTGCTTCTTTCTGTACCCCTCTTGCCTCTTTGTGCACCTCTCCTACCTATTTCTGCACCCCTCTTGCCTCTTTTTGCACCTCTGTTGGTTCTTTCTGCACTGCTCTTGCTTCTTTCTGCACCTCTTTTGCAAATTTCTGCATCCTTCATGCCTCTTTCTGCATCCCTCTTCCCTATTTCTGCACTTCTCTTGCTTCTTTCTACACCTCTGTTGCTTCTTTCAGCAATTCTCTTGCCTCTTTCTGCACTTCTCTTCCTTCTTTCTGCACCCCTCCTGCCTCTTTCTGTACCTCTCTTGCCTCTTTGTGCACCTCTCCTACCTCTTTCGGCACCCCTCTTGCCTCTTTTTGCACCTCTGTTGGTTCTTTCTGCACTGCTCTTGCTTCTTTCTGCACCTCGCTTGTCTCTTTCTGCACTTCTCTTGCTTCTTTCTATACCTCTGTTGCTTCTTTCAGCAATTCTCTTGCCTCTTTCTGCACCTCTCTTGCGTCTTTCTGCACCTCTGTTGCCTTTCTGCACCGCACTTGCTTCTTTCTGCACCCCTCTTGCCTCTTTCTGCACCCCTCTTTCTGCACCTCTCTTGCCTCTTCCTGCACCCCTATTCCCTCTTTCTGCACCTTTCCTGCCTGTTTCTGCACCTCTCTTGCCTCTTTATGTACCTCTGATGCTTCTTTCTGCACTTCTCTTGCCTCTTTCTGCACCCTTCGTGCCTCTTTCAACACCTCTGTTGCTTCTTTCTGCACTTCTCTTCCTTCTTTCTGCACCCCTCCTGCTTCTTTCTGTACCCCTCTTGCCTCTTTGTGCACCTCTCCTACCTATTTCTGCACCCCTCTTGCCTCTTTCTGCACTGCTCTTGCTTCTTTCTGCACCTCTCTTGCAAATTTCTGTATCCCTCGTACCTCTTTCTGCACACCTGTTCCCTCTTTCTGTACCTTTCTTGCCTGTTTCTGCACCTCTCTTGCCTCTTTCGGCACCTCTGTTGCTTCTTTTTGCACTTCTCTTGCCGCTTTCTGCACTCCTCTTGCCTCTTTAAGCACCTCTGTTGCTTCTTTCTGCACTTCTCTTGCTTCTTTCTGCACCCCTCTTGCCTCTTTCTGTACCCCTTTTGCCTCTTTGTGCACCTCTCCTGATTCTTTCTGCTCCTCTCTTGCCTTTTTCTGCAGTTCTCTTGCCTCTTTCTGCACCTCTTTTGCTTCTTTCTGCACTTTTTTTTGCCTCTTTCTGTACCCCTCTTCCCTCTTTCTGCACATCTCTTGCCTCTGTCTGCACACCTGTTCCCTCTTTCTGCACCCCTTTTGCCTGTTTCTGCAACTCTCTTGCCTCTTTCTGCAGTTCACTTGTCTCCTTCTGCACCTCACTTGCCTCTTTCTGCACTTCTCTTGCTTCTTTCTGCACCCTTCTTCCTTTTTCTGCACATCTCTTGCCTCTTTCTGCACCTCTCTTCCCTCATTCTGCACATCTCTTGGTTCTTTCTGCACTGCTCTTGCCTCTTTCTGCACCCCTCTTGCCTCTTTCTGCACCTCTTTTGCTTCTTTCTGTACTTCTCTCTCCTCTTTCTGCACCCCTCTTGCCTCTTTCTGCACCTCTGTTGCTTCTTTCTGCACTTCTATTGCCTCTTTCTGCACCTCTCTTGCTTCTTTCTGCACCCCTGTTGTCTCTTTCTGCACCCCTGTTGTCTCTTTCTGCACTCGTCTTCCCTCTTTCTGCACCTCTCTTGCTTCTTTCTGCACTTCTCTTGCTTCTTTCTGCACCTCTCTTGCTTCTTTCTGCACCCTTCTTCCCTTTTTTGCATCCCTCTTGCCTCTTTCTGCTGTTCTCTTGCCATTTTCTGCACCTCTCTTGCCTCTTTCTGCACCTCACTTGCCTCTTTCTGCACTTCTCTTGCTTCTTTCCACACCTCTGTTGCTTCTTTCAGCAATTCTCTTGCCTCTTTCTGCACTTCTCTTGCTTGTTTCTGCACCTCTCTTGCGTCTTTCTGCACCTCTGTTGCCTCTTTCTGCACCTCACTTGCTTCTTTCTGTACCCCTCTTGCCTCTTTCTGCACCCTGTTCCCTCTTTCTGTACCTTTCCTGCCTGTTTCTGCACCTCTCTTGCCTCTTTCTGTACCTCTATTGCATTTTTCTGCACTTCTCTTGCTCTTTCTGCACCCTTCGCGCCTCTTTCATCACCTCTGTTGTTTCTTTCTGCACTTCTCTTCCTTCTTTCTGCACCCCTCCTGCCTCTTTCTGTACCTCACTTGCCTCTTTATGCACCTCTCCTACCTTTTTCTGCCTGCACCCCTCTTGCCTCTTTTTGCACCTCTGTTGGTTCTTTCTGCATTGCTCTTTCTTCTTTCTGCACCTCACTTGCCTCTTTCTGTACTTCTCTTGCTTCTTTCTACACCTCTGTTGCTTCTTTCAGCAATTCTCTTGCCTCTTTCTGCACTTCTCTTCCATTTTTCTGCACCCCTCCTGCCTCTTTATGTACCTCTCTTGCCTCTTTGTGCACCTCTCCTACCTCTTTCTGCATCCCTCTTGCCTCTTTTTGCACCTGTTGGTTCTTTCTGCACTGCTCTTGCTTCTTTCTGCACCTCACTTGCCTCTTTCTGCACTTCTCTTGCTTCTTTCTATACCTCTGTTGCTTCTTTCAGCAATTCTCTTGCCTCTTTCTGCACTTCTCTTGCTTGTTTCTGCACCTCTCTTGCGTCTTTTTGCACCTCTGTTGCCTTTCTGCACCTCACTTGCTTCTTTCTGCACCCCTCTTGCCTCTTTCTGCACCCCTCTTTCTGCACCTCTCTTGCCTCTTCCTGCACCCCTATTCCCTCTTTCTGCACCTTTCCTGCCTGTTTCTGCACCTCTCTTGCCTCTTTCTCTACCTCTGTCGCTTTTTTCTGCACTTTTCTTGGCTCTTTCTGTACCCTTCGCGCCTCTTTCAGCACCTCTGTTGCTTCTTTCTGCACTTCTCTTCCTTCTTTCTGCACCCCTCCTGCCTCTTTCTGTACCCCTCTTGCCCCTTTGTGCACCTCTCCTACCTCTTTCTGCACCCCTCTTGCCTCTTTTTGCACCTCTGTTGGTTCATTCTGCACTGCTCTTGCTTCTTTCTTCACCTCACTTGCCTCTTTCTGCACTTCTCTTGCTTCTTTCTACACCTCTGTTGCTTCTTTCAGCAATTCTCTTGCCTCTATCTGCACTCCTCTTGCTTGTTTCTGCACCTCTCTTGGGTCTTTCTGCACCTCTGTTGCCTCTTTCTGCACTTCACTTGCTTCTTTCTGCACCTCTCTTGCCTCTTTCAGGACCTCTGTTGCTTCTTTCTGCACTTCTCTTGCCTCTTTCTTCAAATCTGACTTAGAGGTAGTTTTAATCCCCCTGCCCTATTATGTACTAGGGCCTTACAGGGGAGGTCATGCCAATCACAGGGGTATCCCAACCCATAGTGTATCTTAGTGTATGTTGGTGTTTTCAGTGTATTCTAAGTGTCTTTCAGCATAGCACTGGCTCCAGGCCTGGTTAGTCAGAGTCAGTTACCACCAGTACCAGTCAGCAAAAAGTTGGGGGCCCAGGATGACTTTGCATCAAGGCCTCTTTCTGCACCTCTGTTGGTTCTTTCTGCATATCTCTTGCTTCTTTCTGCACCTTTCTTCATCTTTCTGGACTTCTGTTGCCTCTTTCTGCATTTCTCTTGCTTCTTTCTGCGCTTTTGTTCTTCTTTCTGCACATGTCCTACATCTGTAGGCATAGTTCGAAATTAGCATTTAAAAAAACCTTTGAAATTCACTGAAAAACCATAGGTTTCAGGGACGTTATCGTTAGGAATTAACATTTAAAAAACCTTCGAAATTCACTGAAAAAACCATAGGTTTCAGGGACGTTATAGTTAGAAATTAGCATTTAAAAAACCTTTGAAATTTTCTGAAAAAAACATAGGTTTCAGGGACGTTATAGTTAGAAATTAGCATTTAAAAAACCTTTGAAATTCACTGAAAAAACCATAGGTTTCAGGGACGTTATAGTTAGAAATTAGCATTTAAAAAACCTTAGAAATTCACTGAAAAATCCACAGGTTTCAGGGACGTTATAGTTAGTTGGACATTTCACTCATACAAAACCAGAGAAATTCAGCCGTTATAGTTAGTTGAGCTAACTATACCTCGCGCCCCCGCAATGCACTGCTGATGACGTCACATATTACATCATTCATGACATGGTCAGTGACATCACTGATGACATCACTGATGACATCATCCACGTGATAATATGATGCACCTCCTCACACCCTAATATAACCTTTGAAACACCCACTCTAAATTACAGACTACCATTTTCAAAACCATAGATACACCAATACCAGTTACTACATACCCACTCACTGATTCTTAGGTCTACACACACATAAACTCATTCACCCATACAGTCACTCATACATGCAGTCACTCATCCATACAGCACTATCATATGCACTCATACACCTATACAGACACTCACACACCGCCACTCATCCATAGAGTTACTCACACACCTAGTCAGTCATGCAAAGAATCAATCATACTCCCATTTACTCACCTATACAGTTATACACACACCACCTCACTTATTCATACAGATAGTAACACATACTTACTCTCTTATACAATCACTGATACAAGCACACACTCATCCATACAGCCACTCTCACAATCACTCACTCTCACATATACTCATTTATATACTCCAACACTCACATATACTGCCTTTCACATATGTATTTACTCACACATGTACCACTGAGACATCCATTCACTCACCAACACACCCATACACACACTCACCCACCCAAACAGCCCTTCACAGATGCACTCTTGAACCCATACACCCAGTGAATCACCCACTCACACATCTATGCACAGAGTCACACACACCCCACCCACCCACACACTCAGGCACCCATACAGATACTCAGACAACCAATCAATAACCCATATAGACACTCATGTAGCTACTCACCAATCCATGCAGCCGCTTACACACCAACTGACAGTCTGATACAGACATTCACACAGTTTACTCACTAACCCATGCATTCAGTAAGACACATTTAATCACTCACTTATACAGTCAGTCATGCACCTACTAAATCATCCATTCAGACACTTATACACCCACTCATTCTTCAATACACCTTAGCATATATATATATATAAAACATATTTAAACTTTACAGAAACACACAGTCACTGGATGATGTCATCAGTGATGTCATCAGTGATGTCATTTGAGATGTCATCAGTGATGTCATCAGTGATGTCACTGACCATGTCATGAATGATGTAATATGTGACGTCATTCATTGCGGGGGTGCGAGTTATAGTTAGCTCAACTAACTATAACTGCCGTATTTCTCTGGTTTTGTACGAGTGAAATGTCCAACTAACTATAACGTCCCTGAAACCTGTGGTTTTTTTCAGTGAATGATTATATATATATATATTTATTTATATATATGCATACTCATTTCCCGCATTGATCCTCCTTCACCTTATTCCTCATATGTCGTAGGTACGGGAAGACAGCATTACTCAGGTAAGAGAAGCATCAGGGTCCATGTTTTGTTTTTGGAAAGCAAATTTATTCTTTTTCATATTTCTAAATATCAGCAAAGTGCACAGGTAGAAAATGAAAGACCAACGCGTTTAGACCAGGGGCCTTCTTCGGGGTCATAGACTTGTGCTATACAGAGTGTCAATAAGTAGGGACTCACTTAGTCCCTCCCACATCCATTAAAAACAAAATTTAAAGGTACCTATACATTTAATTCATGTATGTTGACATTGGTGTTTTGAAATCTGTATCATATATATATTATATTATAAAGTTACCAACAGCATATTTTCACGAACAGGGAAACTTTTGTCACATATATATATATATATATATATATATATATATATATATATATATATATATATATATATATATATATATATGACAGAGTGATGGCAGCCACACTGTATTACAGTTAGGGTGACCAGAAATAGGGATTTTGGGGTTTATAGTTAATGTGGTGTGGCAAGTGAGGTCAGAAGACTTCTCACTCGCCACACTACATTAACTATAACTCGCCCCTTCTCCATGCAGTACCTATATCCTTGCATATTACAGATGTTAGAGCATGTGAAATCACTGCATTATTAACAACACTTATTACATCTCAAAATGCATGATTTGCCTGAACACACTGCATGGTACAGTGGAGAGTTATAGTTAATGTAGTGTGGCAAGTGCATTTTCAATAATTTATGATATTGTAGCTACAGACCTAGAGGCTAGTGGCCTGATTTTGAGTTTTATGGATGAGTACTCCATGACAAACATGATGGATAGCCCATCTGCCTTATTACAAGAGCCATAGCATATTATACACTTGTAACAAGGTGGACAGAGTAACTCCTGTTCGCCAAACTCAAAATCAAGTCCTATGTCTGTTACTTTTAACAATGTCCAATCTGAGGGACATTATCAGTTCAAGGTAATGCCCTTTGGCTTAAAGAATGCACCTGCCACCTTCCAAAGGTTGGTGAACAGGGTCTTGTCTGGGTTGGAACAGTTCAGTGCAGCTTACCTGGATGATATAGCTGTATACAGTTCTACCTGGGGGGATCACTTAAGCCACCTAAGGGAAGTGCTTCAGGCCATGCAGCAGGCCGGCCTGACTATTAAGGCAAGTAAGTACCAAATAGGGCAGAGTTCTGTGGTGTACCTGGGCCACCTGGTAGGTGGGGGCCATGTACAGCCTCTCCAAGTGAAAATCTAAACTATTTTGGATTGGACAGCTCCTGTTACCAAGACAGTCATCCCGAAAGGGTGGTGGCAGCTGAATGACCCCAGCGGCAGGCTGAGGGTGAGGGTCCGGAGAGGTTGCATCTTTAGGGTGCAAGGACCAAAAGGAGAGAGGGTACTGGTTGGAACAATCTCCGGAAGGGAGACCAGCTAGTGACCTAGGGGTGGGATGTAGACCTATCCCAGAAGACCGCATCGGTGCTGAGGCACTGTACCCTTGTCTAGAGAAGTGGTAGGCATAGTGTTGCGTGACCAAGGGCAAAGGTAGGCCTAGTTAGACTGAGTCCATGTAGACCGTGAGTGACCTAGAGGTATCTAACCTAGAGCCCAGAGGGTTCTTAGGGTAGTCTGGGATCCCTGTAATGGGTGGAGGTCTCATGGATGGGATGAGTAGGTAGTCTGAGAGGATAACTGGTGAGTAAGGGGGGTCTGGTCAGAACCCCTTATAACTAGTTATCGCTGACTACAGGAAGAGTACCCATGCATAGTGGCTATTTCTTCCCTGTAGGAATCAGCTGGGCGTGGCGTGTGTTAGAAGGTGGTTCTGACCATCTGAGCCGCCCGGATTTTTTGCTTTTTGAACACCTAATTGTTGAGCTTTTACTGTGGGAGAGCCTCATAAGTTGGGACTCACCCACAGTGAACTCATGATGAAAGAGACTGCATGTGGATTTTACCGGTGTCCCCCTGGTGAGAGTAGGCCGCTGTGCTGCAGCCGGAGTAAGGGGCACCAGGCTGGTTACATGCAGACATGTGTGTACATGCGTGTGCACACGTGTAGGGGCTGCGCAGGGGAGATTCCTGGCGTGCGCAGCCGAGGAGCAGGTACAGATAGAATGGTGTGGCAGGAATTATGCAGAGCTGGGTGGTGACATGGAATGGGCTTTTATATAATGGGAAGAGACCATGTGGCATGAGACCCCTGGATGACGCCATTTTGAACGATCCCAGAGGCCTGGGCAGGAAGGAGGGAGCAGGGGCAGAGAGGTGATGTGTCGCTGCCTGATAGGGCAAGCAGAGCCTTCCTGCCAGCCCCCTCCAAATTCTTTCAAAAGGTCTTGCACAGGAAGAGGAGCTCTCTCTGGGTGTGGTCTGCTGAGGAAGACTGGTGCTGGAGCCTGGCGCCATGGGCAGTTGGAAGGAAAAACCCCATGACTGTCCCAGGTCCCTGAATTGTACCAGGAGGGGAGTCCAGGACCAGAGAGCCGAAGCCTGGGCCTTGGCCCAAGGAGAAGAGGGGCCCAGGAGGCAAGCCAGTTGAAAGGCTGGCGCAGGGAGCCAGTTAAGACCGCTCCATGATGAATTCACCCTCCCTGAGACCAAGAGGGCAGGAGAAAGTGCTCCCAGTGGCTGGGGAGCGCCACCAGGAGCAAGAAGAGGCCAAAATGGAGCAAATCGGCCACCTGGGGGCCGAGATACGCCCCCCAGAAGGTAGGCGATCTTTGACCTCTGGCCGGATTGACAACGAAGCGCGTGGGGGTCCGCCGCCGGTCTTGACTGTGCCCCTGGGGTGGGTCAGGTCCCGGGGGCTGCCCCCACAAGAAGTTAAGTCAGGGAGCGCCATCGCGCTCCCCGTGAAGATGCCCAGGGTGTACCAGGAGCCTACCCTGGCCCCCGAAGAAGCGGAAGCCGGGGAGTGCCGTCGCACTCCTTGTGAAGTGAGCTCCAGGGGCCCGAGACCCCCAACTCCGGGCCCTGCCAAAGTTGAAGTCGGGGAGCGCCGTCGCGCTCCCCGTGAAGAGTTCTGGGGCCCAGGACCCCCAACTCCAGGCCCCGGTGGCTGCAGGTTGGAGGGGGGAGCGCCGTCGCACTCCCCCGAGCAAGCAAAGCCGGGGAGCACCGTTGCGCTCCCCGTGAAGACCTCCGAGGGGCCCGGGACCCCCAACTCCAGGCCCCAGTGATGCCGAGAGGAGGGGGGAGTGCCACCACACTCCCCCGCGGCAGGAGGAAGGCAGGGGGAGTGCCGTCGCACTCCCCCGAGGACCCGCCGGTCAAGATGCAGCTGCCGTGTCTGCCCGCAGGAGTGGGCAGACCAGAATAGGAGCACTGGCTCCCGCAGCCGCATACGAGGGTGCGGGCCGGACCGGGAGGCAGCCGGAGCAGCCGGGGGTGGGCTCCCTGTGCTGCAATCCCCTCCCCATGAACCGGAGGTGTGGGGTGCCCGGGTGGGACTGGGCCCCCACGAAGAGGAGAGAGGCGATAGGAGCAGCCGGGGGTGGGCTCCCTGAGCTGCCATAACTCACTTGGGGGTCCGGGTGGGACCGGGCCCCCCCACGAGGATCTGAAGTGGCGTGAGGCCACCCGCCGGGCAGCGTGGCTCTCTCTGGAGCAGCGGGGGAGCCTCTGCTCTGTTATGCAGGAAAAAGAAGAAAGCATCCCATAATGCCCTGCAGTGCTCGTGAAGGCCTGCAGAGAAAAGCAGCTTGTTCTCGGCTTGTGGTGGCCCCAGGAGGATGGGGTCACCGCCAAATGCCTGCAAAGGTGCAGGGGGAGCTGCAGGAGCAACGCAGTCTCCCCCAGCACGAAGATGTAAAGTCCCCCCCCTAAGTCTCTGGGGACTCCATGGAAATAACCCCTCAAGGGCTCAGCCAGCGGTAAACAGCCTCCTGGGGCTGGAACTTTTGTTCTACAGCTGGGGGTGCGTTAGGGACAGCACCAAGGTATGGAGGGCTGAGCTGGGGATGTCTGGAGAAGGGCATCCCCTGGAGGTGGAGAGGTGCAATTGCACGAGAAGTGCATTTACCTATGTTATTTCTATTGAGGGACTGGAAGTCACATGTGTAATGTGAAGTCATAAGCAAAGTGGGGTTATGTTGCTGGTCATTCCTGCTAGGGTGTCTGGCTGTATATGCTTAATCCTGTGATTATACCTGTGATGCCTTTTAGGGGCTTTTATTGCAATGCATTATAATGGTTATCAGCTACGCTAAGTACTGTCATTTTAAGTGATGCTTAAACATGTATTCTTGCTGCTGCG
Organism: Calotriton arnoldi; assembly: GCA_963921515.1. NCBI lineage: Eukaryota > Metazoa > Chordata > Amphibia > Caudata > Salamandridae > Calotriton > Calotriton arnoldi. Next base: position 32,338 of record CAWUFW010025355.1, read on the forward strand.
TTAGGTGAGGAACAACCCAGACTGTTAGCCCCTAAGATGTAGAGGTGCATACTGTAGGGTCAGTATGAGATGCTCAGTCAGGGTTATGTGTCACCAGGGCAGGTGCGCCCATTTTAAATGCTTGTTGAGATAATGGGGTGGGTCGCCACTGGGATGGTGCCAGTGAGCAAGACCCTCACCCCATGTTATGGTCAACCTACTGCATTGGGGGCAAGATGATGTGCATACATGGGAATGGTGGTACTAGACCCCACCCCCCCTGCGGGAAGGGTGGGAGTGTTATGCAATGTCACAAAGTAATTCCAACAGGTTATGTATATTTGTAAATTGTTGCATAGTATTGCGTAGTGTGTGTGTTTAATAAATGTACTCTTCCTTTTATAAACCAAAGTACAGACTGGACAATCAATTATTGAGTGTTATTTCTGCGTACTGATAAATGGCGATTACTAGCCCACACCACCTCACTTGAGTAAGCCTTAGACTGCTCTGCAACGCTACCCTCTGAGAGTCAAGCGCTACAATGGGGTGTTTGGTTCCCAGTGAAGAACAAATGTAGTCATGTTATTTGTGCAGGCCTCACAGATACTGCCTCGTTTTCCAACAGTGGTCAAGAATCACATTAAATTACTTGCAAAGTTTGGAAAAAGTTTCCCCGAGGAAATGAAACATTCTTGTAGGTCAACATCCAAGAAAAAATTCATGCTTTGCCCTTGCCAGAGGGCCAATACAGCTCTTTTAAATGACTTCAACAGTAAAGGTAAAGTGGCTAACTGCAAAGCAAGCCATTCTTAAAAATGACTGTGAAGCTGAGGGAAACTAGGAACAGCAACAGTCATCGGATTTCACGGCAGAGGTAAGGCTTAAAGACTCCTATGCATTTTGGCACATTATTGCACATGGTAGTCTAGCAACATTCAGCAAACCAGAGATATTTATACAGCTTGCATTCTGAATGCAACAAATCACCTTGCTGTATTAAGAAGATATTCTTTTTAAGATGAACAGTAATATAGCAGTAATACAACTGGTCCCCCTCTATTGCATCCCCTCATTATCCCCAACCAATCTATAACATTTTCTCTTCAGAAGACTATTAAAGCTATCATGGGACCAAAAAGCTGGGAAGACCCCGGAATTAGAAAAAAATCCTTCAGAATTCTACCGCTTGTGATCTTTCATCTAGGGTCCTTACATACAAATGGTATCAAATGCTATTGCATAGGGTGTTACTATTCTCGAAATCTGGAAGGGAGCAGAAATTATTGCAGCATATAAAAAAGGTGTGGGTGATGATCCTTGGAACTATCGTTCCATTAGCGTATTTGACCAATATTCAGAAAGGTGTTATTAGTTAAAGACTTGGATGGAAGAAACAAATGTTCTGTCCCACTTACAATCTAGTTTAAGGGCCAAGATCAGCAGGTTTTCTGGGTTATCCTCCTCCTATGTAAAGTAGTATTTTAGAAAAGGAAGCACTCTATGTAGCATTTGTGCCTTGTGGGCGACTTTCGATATGGTCACAAGCACACTATTATGGATGACCCTAGATGACTTAGGAGTAACAGGGAAAAAAGAAAAAAATAGTGCATCTTTATTCTAACAAATTTGCAAAAGTGTACTGGGGGTTGCCAATGGAGAAACCATTGACTCAAATAAGGTCAACAAGGGAGTCCACCAGAGATTTGTCATTTTGTCATTTTTATATGCATGCAAAAATGTCCTGGCACCAACATGTTTTGCATTTTTACATTATTCATCAACAGAGCAATAGACTATCTTTGTAACTGCCAACATGATGCCTCAACCCTAGCTGGGCAGATGGTATGTGCCCTGTTGGTTGTATATTATTCCCTTACTAAAATATATAACCCCTATAAGGCTTCAATCTCTCATTAACCGGTTTCTGTCTTCTTACAGGTGTCATAGCCTAGGAAAACAATGCCACAAAGGCTACATTTATGGAATTTTACCAATACAAATGTTTCCGTGTCACTTTACTTATGGAGAACATTTCTCGAGAGAAGGCCTATCTGTTTGAATATTTGCCAATCAAATCAGCAAATACCTTATCTTGGTCTCCACAAATACTTATGAGTCAATTGATTCTACATCATAGAGCCACTGTCACTGGTAATTTTGCTAAGAGAGTTAAATCATATGCTATTTCAGAAATACTATAAAAATATAGTCACAACACTGACAGCTGCCCTTTAAGTTTCAGAGATATGGGGCTATACAAATATGAGTAAATTATTGGTCACAGAGAATTCCTTCATAAATCTCTTTTGAGTATGCAGTACAGTTGGATCTGGGCCTCATAAGCATGGAACATTTAGAAAATCTCACACCTTTCCTATAGTGGTCACATATTTAGTTGAACAATGCAGAGGATTCCTAGCCTTCTATGAGATTTTGCATACGCAGAATGTAAATACTTTATTAAGATTTTGCCATGTTAAGACCTGGTTTTACACACTTGCTTTGTCAGAATTTTGGATTAATACAGAATCCATAACATTAAATGGAACAAAACTCCTAAAGTAGAGGTACTGGATATTTGTAGTACAGAAATGACCTGCTGCTGCACCTGGGTGATCCTATTGAGACCTTTTTTGGACATAAATCTCTAATAAAATTTGAGAGCTATTCAGATTTATTAGAACTGCCCCTACCAAAAGCACTTTACATCAAGTTCAGGTTAGTTATTCTTCCACTACCCTTCGCCTGTTATGTTTGGTCAAAAGCAAAAAACGCTTCCAAATGTTACGGCCACTACCCCAAATGTGAGGATTTCGAGATTCATGTTATATTTTTTGCAGAGCTTACCGCAAATACAGAATGAAATTCTTCGTTACGGACTGCTACATAATGGGCTTCTGGCATTACGCTATTGCTCTTAGGATCTGTAAATCTGACACGTGTCTTTAGTATTTGCCATACCTCGCTTTTTGTTGACAGTATGGCAATTGAGATATAGGCACCTACGGACTACTCAGAAAGCATCAATGACAATTTTGAACATTCAATAGCTATTTATATTATTTTAAGTTTTCGTTTTGCATATAAATGGTATATATGTATTTTACTCTTTTTATCTCTTTTTTTGAGTATTTGATATTGCACATATTTTATAGATGTGTTCAATGGATGATACTTTTTTGAATTTGTTTGTTTGGTGGGCTTTCAACACAAAATGAACACTCACTAAATATACCTTATAAATAAATGACTCAACGTTCAGGATTCTGTGCAGAATATCTCTACAGTTAATGCTGAGGCCAAGCGTGTTTTCAGGTTCATTCACTATCTTAGGTGCCTTTCGCCCTACTGTGAAAATTCATACCATGATGTTCCAGCTGATCAATGGCTCTTAATTGTACAATTCATTGCTTTTCCAACTCTAACATGGCATAGTTACACTTTACACATTGCTATGGAGTTGGTATTAGACACAAGCTATTCTGTTCTCCAATCAGTTTTTCCATTAATTCTGGTACAATTTCTTTATGAACCTGAGATTAGTCTCTGTTTCATAGCATCATTGAGTATACTTACTGTTAAATGTTTTAAATGTGAATGGCAAAAATATTGATTCAAAAATATCATGTGCCATGAATATTGTGTCAAAATGTAGTCTCTACAAAAATATCAATTGCCAAAATATAGAAGGAAAGAATATTTCTATGTATATAATATCATTTTTAAAATGTTGTATATAATATAATTTACTTTAAAATATGTGTATTCAATATCGTTTGTAAATTAATTTAATGTATAATTATATTAATTCTACGTTACTATTATTATTGTAATTGTTAGTATAGTTTGCAATGTTTAGTGAGTAATTAAAATGTTTTTACATGTAATTAGTAATTTACAATTTAGTAATGGCTTGTTGGGTTTGTAGAGGGATGGGGGAAGTTAGTTAAACTATAAATTATTGTTTATATATTTGTAATAATATTTTATGTTAATTAAGTATTTAATTGGTGATTAATTTAGCAAAATGACTAATTCATTAATTGTTATTTTAATTATTTAAGTGTGTTTGTGATTTTTAATGTATATTTTATTTATGTTTAGTTAAAATAGTGATATATATTTTAGTTGCAGGGCGTTGGATTTGTAGGGGAATAGAGATGGAAATTATTTAAATTGTGTTTTTATTTTAATGAAATATTTAATTGTTAATTAATTATATTACTTTTTTACTTGATTATTTGCTATGTATATATATATATTTTTTTTTCTTTTCATTGTTAGGTGATTATTTACTGTATTTAATAATACCTTTGTGAAATGCATTTTACGTTTATTCTTGGTTGCAATATTATTTGTTTTATTTAATTACTATTTTAATGTTAATATTGTTTGATTTATAATTTATGATCATTAGTTTGGGTGATTGTGGATTGTTTGGGTGGTAGGGAGGAAAGTACATTGTTTTCATTTATTTTTTGTTACATTATTGTTGTATTATAAATTGTTTTACATTGAATTTTATTTATTTACATAGTATATATCCTGAACATGTTTTAGACATTTTTTATGTGTTTGGAATGCTATACATAATCATTCCTAACGACAGCACTTCCCAAGTTTTTGCTTATTTTGAAATGTGAATATTAAATGTAACCCCTTCAAAGTTCAACACTTTCCTTGCGGTTGCTTAGATTGAAGTAAAGATATTAAATTTAAAACCCCAAAAGTCCAACTTTTTCCCTATTATTCTTTACATTGGAGTGAGAATAGTAAATTTAACACCTCCATAGGCCAACACTTTCCCTAATTTTGCTTGAGTTGAGTGGGATTAATGAATGTAACCCCTCCAAAGTCCAACAGTTTCCTTATTGTTGTGTAGAATGAGCGAATAGTAACTCAAACCTCTCTAAATTCTAACACTTTCACTAATGTTGCTTAGATTGGAGTGGGAATAGTAAATCTGGCCCCACCAACATACAGCACTTTCCCTACTGTTTTTTAATTGTAGTTGGAATAGTAAATCTAACCCATACAAAGTCCAATACCTTCCCTGCTTTTGCTTATTTTGCAGTGGGAATTGTAAATCTAACTGTTAGAAATGGGGTTTCTGGTTCGGTAGGATACACACCTAAGGCAGGCTGAACCCACCACTCTAGTCAGGGTAAGGGAGTTACACACCCAAGATAACCCCTGCTCATCCCCTTGGTGGCTTGGCAGAGCAGTCAAGCTTACCCCAGAGGGAATGTGTAAAGCGTTTGCGCAACACACACACACCAGTGACACACTAGGCACACCACAAAAAGAGACTCCAAACAAGGTTATATAAAAATATCCTTTGTATTTTTAATAAAAATACATTAGACTCCAATCACATACATCACTGTGCCACTAGGCACTTGTCATAAAGATGCATATAAACCACAATGTGCCACCAATCATAGCAACCCCTTTACCCATACGCAATGGTCAGAACATCACGGGTAAGGCAACACAGTAAATAAAATTGTTGCACCTGTTATAAAACATCATGGAACCATTAGGCATTACACCGCCTTACACCCTCATTGCATATTGCAGGCAGTTTCCGAGAATGGGGTAACACAGCATGACTCCGGACATTAGGGCATCAAACCACAGTAGTTAGCTGCAGAAATGTAGCACATAAATCACTATAGCCCTCTGGGCATAGGAATTACCAAGCCACTCCCCCTGCACACCTCCTCTTGCTCCTCCGGTCAGGAAACGTTCCACCGGGTTCTATAGAAGCAGAGAAATGGCAGGAATTATCGAGGCGCCCCATGGGGCTAGAAAGACGGCAAAAAAGGTGTCCCACCTGGAGATCCGTAGGTTGGCGCGAACACACCGTCCCTGGGCGCTCGTGCTAATCAGGGTAATGGGGCCGTCGGCCCGCACTTCCCAGATAATTCGGCCGGGTGGAAATGGAGCCCAATGCCTCCGGTGCAGCTCCGCAGTGAAGCAGGGCAGAGCACAACCACAGCGGATGGGGCCCTCCTCGGACCTCCGAAGGAGCGGCCGCGAGGCTCTACACAGCTCGCTGCTGGCAGCTGAAGGGGCGGTACATCACCACCACGTAAGGAGCCCTCCTCGGGTCTCTGCGGAATGGGCGCAAGGCTCTTCCTCTCTCGCTGTAGGCAGCCTGGTATGGCTGGGAAGGCTCCTGCCTTCCTTAGCAACGCCCGCACCCAGGCCCTGCCTTCAGCGATCTGCAGCACCCAAACTTGTTTAGGCGGCAGACGGTTGCTTAGGGCAACGGAGGAGGTTTCCTGCTGCGCAGCCTTCGGCCGAGTAGTGCCAGCAAGCTCTAAATCGGACAAGCCTCATGAGGCTTTTGTTACACAAAAAAAGCACTGGGCGGCCAACTAAAATGAGCTCCTCACGTGCTATCAGCTCAGTAAAGCACGAGGAATCCTCATGCCCAGCAGCGCATAGGGAGGCTTTTCCAGGGGGGTGCATGAATTCCTCAGCAGCGGAATGGAGTTCAGATCAGCACCAACGATCTCCCAGATAACGTGAAGCACCAGAAATCCCTGAATAAAGTGCAGTACACAGAATGAAGACTTTGATGTACCTGAGTCTTTTGAAACCGGAGGCCAGCACACACAGAGCAAAGTCAAAGTGGCGGTTCCTCCTGGTAGCCTAAAAGCTTCTCCTCTGGTACAGTCTGTAGAGCCAGCAGCGGCTGGCTACAAGTCCACGCAGTCCCTGAGTTGTGGGGTCACAGCCCCTGTACTTATAGGTAGAATGTCTTTGTTCTGGGGGGCTCTTCAAACACTGTATAGAAGTGCACAACACCCTCATTCACATCCCAGGCCCTGGCCCCAGACATACCACAGGGGGGCGGAGACAGCATTGTAGAAGGCAGACACAGTCCTGTTCAGGTGCAGGTGCAACTCCTCCCACCACTCTAAATACAGACTAGGCCTATTCAGGTGCAAGGGAAACTCCTCCCGCTACTCTAAATGCAGCCAAGGTCTATTCAGCCTAGCGCTGAGTCACCCAGGAAAGGCAGGACACACCTCAACATCCCCTTGTGACTGTCTAGAGTGAATGCACATCCCCTCTCTCCTGTCAGTCAAAACCAGATGGTGAATACACATCCATGCAGCGCACAAAGACACAAGCACACAGAAATGCCCACTTCCAAAAGTGGCATTTCTAAAATAGTAATGACAAATCCGCTTTCACCAATAAGCAGGATTTAACACTGCTATTCCAAACATACTAAACCAGGTCACGCTACTTCTCTCATGTCAGAAATTACCACTAAAGCATGTATCAGGGAATCCCCAATGCAAACCTCAGAGAGGGCAGCCTCAGAGCAATGAGAAACCAAATAGGCTGTTTGTCTCTACCAGGACATGCCACACAGTTAAGTCACATGTCCTACCTTTTACTTACATAGCACCCTGCCCATAGGGCTAGCTAGGGCCCACCTTAGGGGTGACTTGTATGTAGTAAAAGTGGAGTTGTAGACGTGGCAACCACTTTACATGCCACGTCACTGCGGCAGTAAACTGCACGCGCGGGCCCTGCAGCGGCAGAGGCCTGAGACAGGTTTAAAAGGCTACTTTGGTGGGTGGCTCAAGCAGCGCTGCAAGCCCACTAGTAGCATTTAATTTACAGGCCCTGGGTATATGGGATACCACTGTAAAATGGGCTTGCAGGTAAATTAAATATGCCAAACAGGTGTAGACCAATCTTACCAAGTTTACAAGAGAGAGCACATGCACTTTAGCACTGATCAGCAGTGGTAAAGTGACCAGAGTCATAAAATCAACAAAAACATGTCAGAAAAAATACAGGAGGAAGGCAAAAAGTTCTGGGATGACCCTGCAAAACGGGCCAAGTGCAACACTAACCCCTCCAAACACCAGCAGTTTTCATACATTTGCTTAAAATTGAGTTTCATTACTTAATCTGACTCATTTGAAGTCCAATACTTTTGCAAGTGTTGTTTATTTTTGATTGTTGCTATATTTTAATAATCTGCTCATGTTTTTAATGTCTACAATATTACTAAAAATATTTATTTTTCATTTAACTTTTACTATTTATTTTTATTAATGTTGATATATGTTAATATATGTTAATTTTTAAATTTTGGTTGATATTATTAATGTAATTTTATTTTATTCTTTTCATGTTTTATATTTGTTAAATACACACACAAACACACACACACACACACATACTATATATATATATATATATATATATATATATATATATATATATATATATATATATATATATATATATCCAAAGAAAGCGGCTCCTTCCGGAGATCCCTCGCCTTTCTCGGGGTGGCTCGGTGCCGGCGGAGCAGCCGGATGATTAATATAAACACGGGACGGAGTTCCAACGAGCACTCAGGTCTACAAAAGCAACAACAGGGTCCGTTCTTTAAGCCAAGATGAGAGGTTTATTAATGCATAAACCAGTCGTGACGCGTTTCGCGCTCCAAAGAGCGCTTGTTCACACAACGAGGTCAATAAAGTTCGTCTCTTAAAAAGCATTTCGACTCAATACATTCATCGACATAAAGAGTGGACTGTGACATAAAATGTGCTTGAGCGCCATCTTAACACCAGCAATTTGATATGACATACACAACAATTAAATTCAACCTTCAGTGCAAAGAAAATGTGAATATCAATTACCGGCAAGGGGCAAGGGACTGGCAATGCTAAGTATCACTGTGATGTACCCAGTTCCGCATTCCTATATGTCATTAACACATTTACCTCGACTTATGCTGCTCCCTAGATGATGTGACCTCAAGGGTGCATTGTGGGAACCGTAGTCTAAACGTGCTAGTGAGACGGTGACTCACGTACATCATGAAAAAACCTCACCTATCTCTAAACATGTATACTTTAAGAGTACGTGAGCTCTTATTAATGCATGATTAGTGCTTTCGAGGGCCATATACTGAGCCATCGACATCGCGAATGCCCAACAATTCTGACTTGTAAAATTATACAAGCCTGTGTATATAGCTGGTTAGTGCCATATTGCGTCGGGCATAAACATCGATAGCCTCGTGATTGAACTATGTGTTATGTGAATGCACTAATGACAATTAAAAGCGAATCTAAACCGCTGATGGAAATGCATATATGTATGACGGCTATGCCACCCTTAATTAATCAACCTCGCCCCATAAATTCATCTGGCTTCCATGCATAATTTCCTGATTAGTGGAAACACAGTCCGTAAAAGGAAAGGGACGAACAGAAAATATTTAAACCTCATTCTCATGCACAAAGTGAATCACCATAAACAATACATGAATGTGCACATATGTACAAGTGTTGTTAAAAACCATATACATGACAATGTATATTACTTGACATGATGTAAAGAAGATGAAACACGGAGAAAGGTTTAGGGTACAGGTGCACGCAAGCCTGAGACAACGTCCCTCCCTTCCTTCCTGTGAGAGGGAGAAAAGAAGAAAAATAGAGCATAAATGTTAGAAGAGGTCCAAGCATTAGTGCATAATTAAAAACATAAAATACATAGCCCAACTTGCTTAACAGAGATGCTAAATATACTCCAAAATGGCTCTATTCATTTTGTAAATGTATGGCCAGCTCTTCATCCATGTTATGCCCTTTAGGGTATCGGGTGCACATACTTATTATATACCTAGATTCTTTCTGTCTAAGTCTCAATGTGCGGTTGCCTCCCCTCTGATTAAGGTTCACCTGTTCTACAATGAAAAATGAAAGTTTAGTTGAGTCTGAAAAATGATAAGCCTCAAAATGACGGGCTATGGGGTATTGTTTATCATTCTTGTTTATAGCTCTAGTATGTTCAAGAATACGCTTTTTGGCCATATGTGTTGTACTGCCCACGTACTTAAGGTCACATGGGCATACTAACACATATATTACAAATGCACTAGTACATGTCAAAAATTGTTTTATTTTATTCATCTTATTGGTACTGGGATTCCAATATTCTTTTACCATGTGGCTGTTGTTACAGGCTTTACAGTGACCACACGGATAAAAGCCATGCAAATCTACCCCTCTGTTCAGACTCCTACTACCTATGTTGTTCTGTACTAGAATATCTTTCAAGTTACGCCGACGTCTATATGTTATACTTGGGCGATCAGGTAAAGTAGCTCCGATAATGGGGTCCCCTTTAAGGATGTTCCAATTTTTTGCTATACATTTCCGAATCTGATTGGAATTACCATTGTAATTGAGTATAACACGAGTCTGAGATGTCTCAAGGTTCTCTTTTTGTGTGGCCAGAGTATTACTCAGTAACTTTTCACGTTCCACCAGTTTGACTTTGTCGGTGGCTTTCTTTATTACCCATTTGGGGTATCCCCTTGCCAGAAATCTCTGTGTCATAATGTTCTGTTCTTTGATGAAATCTAACTCGGTACTGCAATTTCTTTTTGCTCTGAGCAGCTCCCCGTAGGGAATACTCCATTTGAGATTCTCCGGGTGGCTGCTCAGAGCATGCAGTAATGTGTTACCTGCCGTATTTTTGCGGTAGAGGACAGTGTAAAGTGTATTATTCCTGATCTGTACCTTAGTGTCCAGGTATTCTACCTCATCCTTACTTATGTTACATGTTAAAGTGATATTCATCTGATTCTGATTTAATCTAGATATGAAGTCTGAGGCTTGCTCTTTTGTGCCTTTCCAGACAACAAAGATGTCGTCTATATAACGCAGCCATACCAAAACTTTGGTAAAGTCATTTTGAAAAGTGCTACTGGTTCTGATGTCATCCTCCCACGCCCCATAAACAGATTCGCAAAACTGGGCGCGAAACATGTCCCCATTGCTGTGCCATGTATCTGTACATAAATCTCATCATTAAATAGGAAAAAATTATTCATAAGGCAGTATAAGATCATATCTAAAATCATTGTTGTATGTCCCAGGTAACCTATATGCCTTCCTTTCAAGTATCTGGCACACGCTTCGGTTCCTTGTTTGTGTTCAATCACCGTATACAGAGAGTTTACGTCCATAGTTATTAATAAATAGTCGTTCTCCCATGTCAGCTTGTCTATTTTCTCCAGAAAGTCTTTCGTATCTCTTACGTGTGAAGGTAATGACATTACATACTCTCTGAGGAAGTGATCTACATAACGTGAAACATTTTCTAAAACACTTCCTCTAGAGGAAATTATGGGTCTACCGGGTGGATTTACTCTGCATTTGTGAATTTTGGGGAGTAGATAAAGAATGGGAAGTATAGGATGATCTTTTTTCAAGAAACAAAACTCCTCCCACTCTATCAAACCCCTGTCTTTCCATTCCGTCAGTTTTTCCCATATAGAATTGATGCTGGCATTGTACTCAGAACGATTAGATTTTCTATAGGTTCTGGTATCTTTAAATTGGCACTCAGCTTCCTTAATATACATATCTTTGGGGAGAATGACAATGTTACCGCCTTTATCAGTGGGCCTCACCACAATGCTGGTATCTGCAGCAGCTTTTTTCTGTGATAATGTGAGATTGTGTTTGAATTTCTTCATTTGGTTGGGCCAGTTGTTACTTCGAAGATCTAATAATTCTTTTCCGACCTGATCCTGAAATGTATCGATATTATCGTGATTCATTTTGGGTAAAAATGTCGATTTGGGTTTGAAATCTGTGCATGCAGCTTGATCATATCTTACCTCCATAGCATCCAGTATGCGGAGTGCATCAAAGCTCAGGTTAAGACCATTCTGATCATTGCTTAATTCATCAAGTGCCATCATCGTATCAATGTCACCTATGATCAGCTCTTCCTCGGGTACCCGGCTTTCTTCAAACTGCATAGCCCTATTCCTGGCCGGTTTCAGTTTGTGCCATTTTTTAATTTGAGCTTTCTACAGAATTTGAAGATATCGATTCTGTCATCTACATAATTCATAGGTACAGACGGACAAAAGGATAATCCTAGGCATAAAGTTCTCTTATCTTTCTTGCTGATTTCCTTAGCAGATAAATTAATGATGGTTTGGTTTACCTGTTCATCATCCATCGGTAGTTTTCTTGTATCGAGCCTGTCTGGTTCCCACATGCTCTTTTCCATTCTCCCTTTTGTTTCCGCCTCTGTTTACATTTCTTCCGCCTTTTGTTCTTGTACCTCTTGGTCTTCCTCTTCCGCTTGGTTCCGCTGCGTCCTTCTTCTCCTTGATTCTGGATGAAGATCTGGTGGCTTGCCGGCTCTGCTTCATGAGCCGGTATTCGTCTAAAAAGTCCTGCGTCGTGGTACAGTTTCTCCTTCCGAATTAGAACTTTCGGATGTCCTAGTTAATTCTGAGTTCTCTGTGTTAGAATCACTTGTACTTGCCACTTCCTCTTCTTGTTGTCTATGTGGCATGCTCTCATTTGAAACTGCTGCTTCTGATGATTCATATAGATGGTCATATTTTCTACTATGTGTCAGAATCCGCCCTGATTCATAATCCCCACAGTCTCTATGAAGTTTGTATTGTTTCCTTTTCTTAATATCTTCTTCCAGTAACTTCAATCTTTTCCTCATCTCTTCGATGAATTTGATGATAGTATCTTGGTCAGGATGTTTGTTAAGTTCCTCTGCCAGAGTCTCAATGTCTTTTTTGATATTTACTCTGTCAGACCAGGCATATTTTACTAAAATTTGTAGCATGTTCTTTGAGCTGGTTGCTGAATTATGCGACCATTCCTCCAACATCTGGGGATCAGGAGAATCGTAAGATGGTGTAATGTAAATCCTGAGGCCTCTAGGTATCATATTCTTGTCCAGGTAATCTTGCAGCGAGGTGGCCTCCCACCACTTTGATATTTCTAATTTGTGCAGTTTTTCATATTTTCTTAAAGTGTCCATAATAGTTTTATCCGTACGCGTTGATATAGGCACGGATTTACCCATACCCGGTGCTCGTGCGAAAAGCAATTGCGCTGCTTCTTTTCTCTCTCTTTCATCCTCCATTATGTACTTGGATTCAAGTGAATCCGAATTGGCATCAGAGCGGTACCCTGTATTGCCTAGACCCCTCTGTCAAAATCCAGAGTTCTCCTTTTGTCCCTGTCTGCATCTGCAATAGTGTGTTTGTAGCTGACCTAGTAAAAGTCAAAATACTGCCATTGCTACAAATGCGTTTAAGCCCCCGTCGCTTCCTTACCTTCACGGTATATCCCTCCCGGGATGTCGTGAGGTTGTCTCTCTTCGGTGGGCGTGTTGCCAATCCTGATACAAGTTGCAGGCAGGCAGGAACCGCGTAGATCTCCTCAATGAATATCCAAAAAGAAAGCGGCTCCTTCCGGAGATCCCTCGCCTTTCTCGGGGTGGCTCGGTGCCGGCGGAGCAGCCGGATGATTAATATAAACACGGGACGGAGTTCCAACGAGCACTCAGGTCTACAAAAGCAACAACAGGGTCCGTTCTTTAAGCCAAGATGAGAGGTTTATTAATGCATAAACCAGTCGTGACGCGTTTCGCGCTCCAAAGAGCGCTTGTTCACACAACGAGGTCAATAAAGTTCGTCTCTTAAAAAGCATTTCGACTCAATACATTCATCGACATAAAGAGTGGACTGTGACATAAAATGTGCTTGAGCGCCATCTTAACACCGGCAATTTGATATGACATACACAACAATTAAATTCAACCTTCAGTGCAAAGAAAATGTGAATATCAAATACCGGCAAGGGGCAAGGGACTGGCAATGCTAAGTATCACTGTGATGTACCCAGTTCCGCATTCCTATATGTCATTAACACATTTACCTCGACTTATGCCGCTCCCTAGATGATGTGACCTCAAGGGTGCATTGTGGGAA
>CAWUFW010025356.1:0-46123 GCA_963921515.1 Calotriton arnoldi
ATTTAAGATCTTATAACCTATGTACTTCGAACTCTAGCCTCATAAAGAGACTAGAGGGGTGTGTTTAGTAATAAATACATATATTTTGAATATATACCTGGTGTGGTGCTCTTTCATTTGGTCACTCAAGAGATTATAGACTGGTAAAACAAGCTGCTTTACATTCCTTCAAGACTTAGCCTGAAGGCTGCTCTCCACAGCTACCACTAGGATAGCTTTCAATAAGGTTGTCTTTAACCTACCTACCATAAGAGTCGATTTGGACTGGTGCAAGGTGCCCACTATAATTAGTGGACAGCATATGCCAGGCCAACTTCTCACATTGGTGTGCAGCGTGTGGGATTCCAGCTTGCTATTGTTTTACCAGATAATCTCAATTGAATTGATCAACTGAAAACCACTAAAGGTACCTAAGGTACATATAATTTAAGCTTAGAATATCAGTAAGTTCTACTGAACTTAGAGTTGTGTGTTAAGGGATAGCACAACCCTTTCTACAACTCAAGAGAGTTTAGTAGGCCACACTAGAGTAGGTAGTGCATACACCACACCACACTAGTAATGTCTTTAAAAGCAGGATCTAGAGATGCCCTGCAGGAAGCCATTGAGCTTCCCCTCCAAGTATGACACACTCCCATTCTTGGAACTGAGAGCTTTGTGTAACGTGAGGAAATTAAGGACAGGCCAAAGTCCCACCACCCAACACCTCCAGGAGTTGTTGGTGGCTTATGATCTTAGTAAGTCTTCAGAGACTGAAGGGGTAGGAGCAGAGGGTGGGCCAGCAGATGAGGAAGGGGCCAGGGGTACCACTACCCCCAGCCCCCCTCTGAAACTGACCAGGAGGGTGACAATGACCCTGACCTGGAGAACCCAATCCCTTCTGGGGAAGATGAAGATGAGGATCTAGAGAACCACACCTTTGTCCCCCAGGAAGGATTATGAGTGTGCTCAGAAAGTCTAGGTCTCCTTCTCAGGAGTCTAACCACTCTGGCACCTCAATAGGGAGCTCTGTTTCTTCTCACAGGAGGGAATCCTCTCATGAGAGAAGAAAGAGACTGGTCCAGTATGAGGAAACTCAACTAGAGATCAGGAAGAAGCAATTGGCTTTAGATAGAGAATCCCTAGATCTCCTTAGAGAGAGAAGAAAGTTGGGACTAGAGTCCCATGGTGGCAGCAATATCCCTAGAGATAGGGACAGGTCTTATGACCATAGAAACCTAAACAAGATTGTCCCTCCCTACCAGAGTGGGGATGACATCCACAAATGGATAACTGCACTGGAGAGGGCCTGTAAAGTTCAGAAGGTCCCCCAGAGGCAGTGGGCAGCAATCTTGTGGCTCTCCTTTGCAGACAAAGGTAGAGACAAGCTCCTCACTGTAAGAGAAGAGGATGCTGACAATTACACAGTCTTGAAGAGTGCTCTGATAGATGGGTTTGGCCTAACCACTGAACAGTATAGGTTGAAGTTCAGAGACACCCAAAAAGCTCAGACTCAAGACTGGGTTGATTTTGTAGATTGTGCTACAAAGGCTCTGGAAGGTTGGATACATGGCAACAAAGTGCATGACTTTTTAGGATTGTACAATTTGATTATGAGGGAGCAGATCCTTAATAATTGTCAAAACCAGCTTTTGCACCAGTATCTGGTGGACTCTGATCTGACCTCTCCCCAAGAATTGGGAAAGAAGGCAGACAAATGGGTCAGAACCAGAGTAAAAACTAGAAATCAGGGTGGTGACCAGAAGAAAGATTCTACTAAGTCCCAAGAGAAAGGTGGGGATAAATCTAAGGATAAGTCCCCTACAGGGCCCCAAAATTCCTCTTCTGGGGGTGGGTCCCAAACTCCTTCCTCTCCTGAAAAGAAACCATATTGCCATGTCTGTAAAAAGCCTGGGCACTGGAAAACTGATCCCAGTTGCCCCAGGATTGGCAATAAAGAAAATGTTCCTCCCACAACTACTACCACCCCTCCTGGTACTACCAGTAGTAATCCTCCAGTTGGGAGTAGTGCACCCAAAAAGTTGGGTGCTTTTGCAAGAGGAACAGAGGTGGGCCCTAGTTTAGACAGGGACCCCTCAACAGACTCCTCTGACTCTGATGGTGGTATAGGATTTGCCACCTTTACCATGGGTCCCATAGCATTGGGCAGGTACAGACTGGAGCCAATGATTAATGGTCAGAAAGCTGTGGCATTTAGGGACACAGGGGCTAGTGTCACCATGGTGGCAGGGAAACTAGTCCCCCTCACCAGCTTTTACCTGAGTTTAAATACCAGGTGACCAACATTGATGGTGTCAGAACAGATCACCCCATGGCCATAGTCAATCTCAGCTGGGAGGGGGTCACAGGCCCAAAAAGAGTGGCAGTGTCCCCAACCCTACCTGTAGATTGCCTGATGGGCAATGATTTGGAAATTTCAGCCTGGGCTGAAGTTGAACACCAAACCCATCTTAGGATGTTGGGCGTCCCTGCAAGGTTAGTGGGGCTGTGATGGCCACAGCCCCAGCCCAAGACTTTGGAGAGATGGAGCCTGAAAGAATGGCCCACTCTCCCCCAAAAGAGAGCAAAAGGGTTGAAGAAAAGTCTTCTTCCCCCAGACAGTAGGTAAGGGTCAGCCTCCTCAGGGAACTGACCCTACCCCTAGTGAAGGAACTGCCACAGAGGTAGTCAGGCCTGGCCTGGCCACACCCCTGATGGCAGAGGACCCTTCCACGGTGGTACCCAGTCTGGAGCAGGTAACCTGCCCCTCTCTACCCTGCCTCAGTCAGCCCAGGGCTGCAGAGGTCAGGGAGGTCAGTGGACCCCCCAGGCCCCCTGTCCAGAGGAAGCCCCCATCAGCAGATTAGGGGCAGCCAGTCTAGTAGCCCTAGCCAGGTGAAAATTCCTCTACACACTGAGGGATCCCCCATACCTTTATGTAGGGACCTCCCCCAGAAGGACTCTGGTAGGCAAGGGCAAACCTGGGACCAGAAGGTTCCAAACCTGCCATGTCCCTCCAGTGTTCCATCCAAAGGGACCCAACCCCCAGCTGTAGGCAGCCAAAGGTTGACCCTTAGAGCAAAGTGCAACTCAGTCACGGAAAGACAGGCATACATGGTGACCAGTGATCTGAGGAAACTGAGGCCAACATTCCTAGGGCCTCACTTCCCTACTCAGACACCTCACCAGCCTTGTACTTTACCTAAGCACACCAGAGGTAGTGATTCCCCATGGTGGAGACCCTCTCATACCCTTAGGGTGAGGGATTGCTTAGTGGACCATAACATAGGGAGCAACCATGCTAGTGCAGGTGCTTCCTTATATGGCCACTTAGTCAATATAGGCTCAACTGGCCAAGGTTAGCCTTATCTCCTTTCGTTTGGGGGGGTTATGTAGGAAGGTGGAATCTGACTATATGGTTGCCCCCACTTTTTTTATGGTGTTTTGCTGGTTTATGACTTAGTTGGACTGGGATCCTGCTATTCAGGGCCCCAGTCTATCTGCTTTCTCTGTAAAATGGATTCCATGTGCCTTAGGCACATCTCTGATTGGGATCTGGAGTGCCCTTATAAGTCCCTAGTATATGGTATACTATGTACCAAGGGCATAGGTACCTCAGAGGCCTGCCAGGGGCTGCAGCATGTATTATGCCACCCCTGGAAGGCCATCCAAACTGACACCACAGGTCTGCTACTGCAGCCTGGGTAAGGTGGTGCATGCACTCCTTACTGTGATATAGGTTACCTATATCACGAAATACATACACACCTAGAAACCTATAAGTCACTCCTAAGGCAGGCCTTATCAATCCTAAAGGCAGAGTGCATGGTTCCTATGTGAGAGGGTGCCCCGGCATGAGCAGGGCCCCTCTGCAGCGTTCGGAGACCATCTCTGATGCTGTTTGTAGTGCAGCCTGACCATATACTCTTAAGCGCATTATATCCTCGCGGTAAAATGCTAACTTTGGAATGGCTGCACCTAAACATGTCGTGTTTGGTGTCAAACATCTTGGAATACTACCCCCCGCCAATCCTGGCGGCGGGGGTAGCATTCCACCCTTCTAGAGGGAAAGACATGTTAACTCTGGCTTACCCGGTAACTTCTTTCTGAAGCCCTGGCATCACAAAATGGATGCTGCTGCCACAGACACAAGTCTGGCCTCCTGCTGCTGGATGAAACTCCGGCAGGGGAGGCCTGGACAATAGGTTTCCTGTTGCAGGGAGGTGTGACCACCTCCCCAGACAGGATAATGTGTATTGGGGCTGGGTGGGTGCACTCTTAGAGTGCTTTGAAGTCCTGCACTGGGGGAGCAAAAGGCTCCTCTGTGCATATGCCAGTTCAAACCAGCTCAGGGGCTACCTGCCCCTGCTCTGGCACGAAACTGGACAAAGGGAAGTGGGTGTAGCCACCCCTCCCTTGACCCTCCCATAGGTGGGGTCATAGAGTTAGTCCCTCCCTGTTTTACTAGTTAAAATGGGGAACCCTTGCCACAGCAAGATTAGATTATACCTGGACGAAACTCTGAAACAGAATCCTGGACCTTCGACGCTCTACTCACGATTAGAGGACTGAAGAATCTCCCTTGGGGTCAAGGAGTGACTCCCTGCTTGGCAGGCACCAAAGAAGCATCTGTCCGGTTCGCATCACTGAAGCTCCCGTCGGACGCCGAAGTCATCGCATCACCAGAGGTGGATTCTCAGACTTCCCCGAGGCTACCCTGAGTCCCCAGCAAAGCTGAGGCCCGTGGCTATCGTGGGTAACGTGAGACTGTGACCCCTGGACACCGAGCACACTTGCAAGTGCACCATCTTCTGGGTCTCCCAAGAAGTCGTGCTTTGGGCTCCGAGTAGCCCTAGCCTCCAGCACCACCTGCACCGAAGATCACTGGCCCCCACTCCATGAGTGTCCTGTAAGCCAGCTCCACGTGCGGCGTCACGAGGCTCCTTCGCAGTCGCTAGCCCGTTGGCTAGTAGCCCTTACCGAAGGCCAATCTTTTCTTTACTTGGCAGTCTGGTTGCTCCAGGCCTGCCCTCACTTACCCTTGCTGGGTGAGTTCCCCAGACCTTGCTGGTCTGCACCATCGACGATCTTCAGGTTACATCGAGACTTGCCGTTGCCAAGGCTTGTTGGGTCCAATCTGGTCGCCGACACCGCAGCACTCGACAGACATCGTGTACCAGCCCGAATCCTGCTCCTGGTCGCCGACAATGCCTCCTGGACCTCGTGGCTGCAGAAACGAGACGACCGTCAACGCACCTGAAGCACTCGACATCGGTGGGCATCTGTCCATCGCCTCCCTGGTCACTGGCTAGTGACCCAGACTCTGTCCCCTCTGCTTTCAGGTTCTTCAGAACTCCGATCCACTCTTGGATCCACCCGGACACTTTTCTCCTGGTCGCCAGCAGCACTTTGCAGCAGATCGCCATAAGAACCGACGACGAAACCCGACCCCGAAAGGCACCTATGCACCCGGCTTCCTGGGTGAGGTAACACGAGTACTCCGGTGCTCCCGTGGGTAGAGACTCTTCAAAGTCCTAGATCTCAAAGGGTTTTGTCCTAGTCCTCTTTAAAGTGTCCCTTTCCTCTATTTTCCCGATCCCGACTTTCTCCATAGAAGTTAACGGCGTATCGCGGTTGTGTATTTACACTGCACGCGTCTCCCGTGGGTCCCCTGTGTCACTACCTTGGGTGGTTCCTTGTGGTCCAAGCACTTCTAGAGGCTCTAGGCCTAGTGTCTAGTTCAGTCGTGGTTCGCATACCACTTTATTGGTATATGGTTTGGTACGCCCCTAGGGCCCAAACGTGTATTTGTGCTATTACTGTGATTTAAGATCTTATAACCTATGTATTTGAACTCTAGCCTCATAAAGAGACTAGAGGGGTGTGTTTAGTAATAAATACATATATTTTGAATATATACCTGGTGTGGTGCTCTTTCATTTGGTCACTCAAGAGATTATAGACTGGTAAAACAAGCTGCTTTACATTCCTTCAAGACTTAGCCTGAAGGCTGCTCTCCACAGCTACCACTAGGATAGCTTTCAATAAGGTTGTCTTTAACCTACCTACCATAAGAGTCGATTTGGACTGGTGCAAGGTGCCCACTATAATTAGTGGACAGCATATGCCAGGCCAACTTCTCACAATGATACACTCCCATTCTTGGAATTGAGAGCTTTATGCAACTTGAGAAAAATAAGGACAGGCCAAAGCCCCACCACCCAACACCTCAAGGAGTTGTTGGTGGCTTATGACCTTAGTAAGCCCTTGGGGACTGAAGGGGTAGGAGCTGAGGGTGGGGCAGATGATGAGGTTGGGAATGGGGGTACCAGTACCCCCAGCCCCCTCTGAAACTGGCCAGGAGGGCGACAATGGCCCTGACCTGGATAATCCAACCCCTCCTGAGGAAGAGGAAGAGGAGGATCAGAATGATGCACCCTTTGTCCCCCAGGAAGGATTGTGAGTGTGCCCAGAAGGTCTAGATCTTCTTCTCAGGAGTCTAACCACTCTGGCACCTCTATAGGGAGCTCTGTCTCATCTCATAGGAGGGAATCCTCTCATGAGAGAAGAAAGAGGCTGATTCAATATGAGGAAGCTCAGCTTGAACTCAGAAGGAAGCAAGTAGCCTTAGACAGGGAGTCCCTAGATCTCTTTAGAGAGAAAATAAAGTTGGGACTAGAGTCCCATGGTGGCAGCCAGATCCCTAGAGATAGGGAAAGGTCCTATGACCATAGGAACCTGAGCAAGATTGTCCCTCCCTATCGGAATGGGGATGACATCCACAAGTGGATAACTGCTCTAGAGAGGGCCTGTAAGGTACAGAAGGTTCCTCAGGAGCAGTGGGCAGCAATCTTGTGGCTCTCCTTTGCTGACAAAGGTAGAGATAAGCTCCTCACTGTTAGAGAGGAGGATGCTGATAATTACAAGGTCTTGAAGAGTGCTCTTATTGATGGGTTTGGCCTAACCACTGAACAGTACAGGTTGAAGTTCAGAGATACCCAAAAGCACAGACTCAAGACTGGGTAGACTATGTGGATTGTTCTGCCAAGGCTCTGGAAGGCTGGTTGATGGGCAGTAACGTGTGTGACTTCTCAGGATTGTACAATCTGATAATGAGGGAGCAGATTCTTAATAACTGTCAAAATCAGCTGTTGCATCAATACCTGGTAGACTCTGATCTGACCTCTCCCCAAGAATTGGGAAAGAAGGCAGACAAATGGGTCAGAACCAGGGTGAAGCAGAAGGTACAGAACCAAGGTGGGGAAACCAAGAAGCAAGATGCTAAGAACTCTGAAAAGGGTGGGAAGAAGGGTAAAGATCAAAAGTCTTCATCAGGCCCCCAAAAATCTTCTTCTGGTGGGGATTCACAGTCTACCAAAGGGAAAGGCCAAAGAAAACCATGGTGCAAGGTCTGTAAGCAAAAGACCCACTGGACCAGTGATTGCACCAAGTCCAAAGACTCCAGTCCAGCACCCACCAATGCCCCTAAGGCACCTGTTCCCCCTAGTACAGTTGGTGGGAGTGCTCCAGCCAAGGGTTTAGTAGGGTTCACCCTGGGAACTGAGTTGGGCTCTGACCTAGTCAGAGAACTGACTCAGGCTGTGTTAGTCTGTGATGGAGGCATGGATGTGACCTCCACTGTGAGTCCCAGTAATCTGGGCAAGTACAGACAACAGCCTTTAATCAATGGACGTGAGGCTTTGGCATTTAGGGACACAGGGGCAAGTTTCACAATGGTGACACAAGACCTTGTGTAGGAGAGTAGGATCTGCCTCTTATGTTGCCCCCACTTTTTTTCTGATGTTAGCACTGGTTTCTGGCTATAGTCTGGCTGGGTCCCTGCCAATCAGGGCCCCAGCCTCTCTGTTCTCTCTAAACGACATGGAGTGCACTCTAGGTGCACTAGTGATTGGATACTGTGGTGCCTTATGAGTCCCTAGTATATGGTACCTTAGGTGCCAAGGGCATAGGTACTTCACAGGCCTCCCAGGGGCTGCAGCATGTGTTATGCCACCCCTGGGAAGCAGTCTAAATCTGACACCACAGGCCTGCTACTGCAGCCTGGGTGAGGTGGTGCTAGCACCCCTCACTGAGATATAGGTTTCCTATATCTCTCCTGCACACACATATAAACCTATCAGTCACCCCTAAGGCAGGCCCTATCAATCCTGAGGGCAGGGTGCTTGGCTTCTATGTGAGGGGGTGCCTCTGCCTGAGCAGGGCCCCTCTGCAGCTCTCAGAGTCTATTCTCTGGTGCTGTTTGTGGATGCGGTTAAACCATATACTCTTAAGTGCATTATATCCTCGCGGTAAATGCTAACTTTGGAATGGCTGCATCAAAACATGTCGTGTTTGGTGTCAAACATCTTGGAATACTACCCCCGCCAATCTTGGCGGCGGGGTAGCATTCCACCCTTCTAGAGGGAGAAGACATGTACCTGCTGTGGAAACGCGGTAGAATCCTAAAGAGCCCTGGCATCACAAAATGGATGCCACCAGTCACAGACACTGGGCTGCCCTCCTGCTGATGACCGAAACTCGCAGTGGAGGAAGCCCAACAATAGGCATCCTGTCACAGGGAGGTGTAACCACCTTCCAGACAGGGTTTAGTGTATTGGGGCTGGGTGGGTGCACTCTTAGAGTGCTTTGAAGTCCTGCACTGGGGGAGCAGAAGGCTCCTCTGTGCATATGCCAGTTCAAACCAGCTCAGGGGCTACCTGCCCCTGCTCTGGCGCGAAACTGGACAAAGGGAAGTGGGTGTAGCCACCCCTCCCTTGACCCTCCCATAGGTGGGGTCATAGAGCTAGTCCATCCCCTCTTTTAGTATAAGAGGGGGAACCTTGCCATTGCAAAGCAGATAACCCCTGGACGACGCTCTACAGAAGAATCCTGGCCCTTCGACGTTCCACTACCTTTGGAAGACAGAAGAATCTCCTTGGAGTCAAGGAGTGACTCCCCTGCTTGGCAGGCACCAAAAACGACAACGACGGTCGCAAACTACACCGCTCCCGCCGGAGTCCGAAGTCCCTGCAGCCCAAGAAGTGGATTTCCTGACCTCTCCCAGGCCATCGTGAGTCCCCAGCGAAGCTGAGGCAAGTGGACCCCACGAGTAATGAGGAACCGTGACCCCTGGGTACCGTGCACTATTGTCGAGTGTAACCCCTTCACAACGTTCTACGAACTTGTGCTTTGGACCACGTGTGGTCCTGACCCCCAGCAGGAATCCCTCCAAAGATCAGAGGCCTACACTATCCCAAGTGACCATGGGCCCCTGTTGAGTGATTCCGCCCGAGGTGTCTTCGCGATCCCTTGCCCGCCAGCTTGTGGGTCCCCAGAAGACTTCTTAAAGAAACCAAAGGGCTCCCCTGGTTGCTCCAGGCCTGCCCTGACTTACCCTTGCTGGGTGAGTCCCTCAGACCTTGCTGGTCTGCGCCATCGACTTTTCTTCATCTCCCCAAGACTTGCTGCTGCCAAGGCTTGTTGGCTCCAATTGAGTTGCCGACACCGCAGTCAGCTGCAGACGTCGAGGGACCCACTGAATTCAGCTCCTGGTTGTCGTCGACACCTCCTGGACCACGTGGCTGAAGAGTCAAGGCACCCGCAACTGACCTGAATCAACCGACGACGGTGGGCATCCATCTTCCTTGCCCCGGGTCACTGCCAAGTGACTTTGAACACTGTCCCCTCTGCTTTCAGGTCATCCTTCTTCAGAATCCAGGCTTGGATTCCACCGGACACTTCTTCAGCTCCCGCAAGCAGCAAGTCTTCTTTGTTCGCCATTGAAAACGACGCCGCGACCCGACACCAAAGGACACCTATGCACCCGGCTTCCCTGGGTGAGGTAACTCCAGCACTATGGTGCTCCTGTGGGTGTGGGCCCTAGAACTACTTACCCTGTAAGTGACTTGCTTGTAGGTTCTCCCGAAGTATCCTAAAACTCTTTATTTCCAACCGCGACTTGCCCCATTGAAGTTAACGGCGATCCGCGCCTGTGTATCCACACTGCACGCGTCCCCCGTGGGTCCTTTACTTACCTGCCTTGGGTGGTTTCGTGAGGCCCCTGCACTTCTGAAGGCCCTAGGCCTTGTCTCCCTGCAAGTCGTTGTCCCTAAGTCTCTTACTTAGTATATGGTCTGGTACGCCCCTAGGGCCCCAGCCATATTTTGTGCTTAACTTATTGTGAAACGTTGATTTGTGCATATGTTTGTCTTCTAATCTCATAAAGAGATTAGTAGAGAGTTATTTAGAAATAAATACATATATATTTGATATATATACCTGTGTGGTGTCTTTTCATTTGGTGATTCAAGAGATTATATGGTAAAACAAGCTGCTTTACATTCCTCCGAGACTTAGCCTGAAGGCTGCTCTCCACAGCTACCACTAGGATAGCTTTCTTTAAAAGGTTGTCTTAAACCTATCTACCATAAGAGTCGATTTGCCCTGGTGCAAGGTGTCCACTTTAATTAGTGAACAGCATATACCAGGCCAACTTCTCACATTGGTGGGCAGCGTGTGGGATTCCAGCTTGCCATTGTTTTACCAGAAAATCTCTATTTGAATTACTAACTGAAAACCATTATAGGTACTCAAGGTACATATAAAGTCAAGCTTAGTATCAATAAGTTCTACTGAACTTAGAGCTGTGTGCCAAGGGATAGCACACCCTTTCCACAGCTCAAGCTAGGATCAGTAGGCCACAAACTAGTGTAGGTAGTACAACACTGCACAACACTAGAATGTCCTTAAAGGGTGGACCCAGTGGATCCACTCAGCCTCAGTATAAGGACATGGCTTTCTCTGACTTGAGAGCCATGTGTGTTGACAGACACCTGAGACTAGGACAGAGTCCCTCAACACTCCACCTGATAGATCTGCTGACAGCAGATGACCTTAGATTGGCTCTAGGAGCTAAAGGGTTTGAATCAGTGGGTGGGTCAGTCATAGTATCTGGGTCAGATGATGAAAATCAGAATGACCAAGACTCTGTGATTGAAGGGCCAGGCTCCAAGGGGCCTGAAAAGGACAGAGGAATTCTCCCTAAGAGAACTGACAGAGAGGAGGAGAGGCACAGATCCCCTTCCAGGGAATCTGACCACTCTTATCACTCTGGCAGAGAATTTGTCCAGCAGAGGAGCTCATACTTTTCCTTAAGAGAGACCTCCTCTGAGAGAAGGTGCAAACTGCTCCAGTATGAGGAAGCCAGAGTGGCCCTCAGAACCAAGCAGTTGGCACTGGATAGGGAAGCCCTGGAGATCCAGAGAGCTTCTAGAAAAGAGGGGTTAGAACCCCCTGGTGGCAGCAACAGTGTCCCTAGAGGCAGAGAATATATTCCTGACCATAGGAACCTGAGCAAGGTTGTTCCTCCCTACCAGAGTGGGGATGATATCCACAAGTGGATAACTGCTATGGAGAGGGCCTGTAGAGTACAGCAGGTCCCCCAAAAGCAGTGGGCAGCAATCTTGTGGCTCTCCTTTTCAGATAAAGGAAGAGACAAGCTCCTCACTGTTAGAGAGGAGGATGCTGATGATTATGAGGTCCTGAAGAGTGCACTGATAGATGGGTTTGGCTTAACCACTGAGCAGTACAGGTTAAAGTTCAGAGATACCCAGAAGGCACAGACTCAGGACTGGACTGACTTTGTTGATTGTGCAACCAAGGCTCTAGAGGGTTGGCTGGTTGGCAGTAGGGTTACTGATTTCAAGGGATTGTATAATCTGATGATGAGAGAACAGATCCTAAATAATTGCCAGAACCAGTTGTTGCATCAGTACCTGGTGGACTCTGATCTGACCTCTCCCCAAGAATTGGGAAAGAAGGCAGACAAATGGGTCAGAACCAGGGTGAGGCAGAAAACCCAGAACCAAGGGGGTGACACTAAGAAGCAAGATCCTAAAGGCTCTGAGAAAGGTGGGGATAAGTCAAAAGACCAGAAGTCTTCACAAGGGCCCCAAAAATCTGCATCTGGTGGGGAGTCACAATCCAACAAGGGGAAAGGCCAAAAGAAGCCCTGGTGCAAATTCTGTAAACAGAAAGGGCACTGGACTTCTGATTGTACCAAGCCCAAAGACCAAACCACCACCACTCCTGCCCCTAAGGCAACTGTGCCCCCTAGCTCAGCTACTGGTGGAGGTGGTACTCAGAATAAGGGTGTAGTAGGGTTGACCCTGGGTTCTGAAGTGGATTCTGACCTAGTCAGAGTGACCACTCAGGCAATGCTGATTTGTGAGGGAAACATTGATATGTCCTTCCTAGTAAGCCCCAGTAATCTGGGCAAGTACAAACAGCAGCCTTTGATAAATGGCAAACAGGCTTTGGCATTTAGGGACACAGGTGCTAGTGTCACCATGGTGGCAGAGGACCTAGTGGACCCTGGACAGATCATCCTGGGTGAAATGTACCAGGTGACCAATGCAAGCAATGTCCAGACCAACCATAGTCTGGCAGTTGTGAATTTCTCCTGGGGAGGGGTAACTGGCCTCAAGAAGGTTGTAGTCAGTGCAGACCTCCCTGTAGAATGTCTGTTGGGCAATGATCTAGAGACTTCAGCCTGGTCTGAAGTAGAGTTATGGACTCATGCTGAGATGTTGGGCATCCCTGCAGGAGGTATTTGCTGTGACCAGGTCACAAGCAAGAATGCATGACACTGAACCAGCTCTGGATCCTGGAACAATGGACCAGATGCTTCCCAAGAGGAGGAGCAGTAGGGTTAAGGCAGTGCCTTCCCCTCTGTCTCAGATCAAGGATTCACTTCCAGAGGGAGGTGAAGCAGAACCTGAAGAAGGAACTGCCCCAGAGGGACTTGAACCTGACCAGGTTGAGTTCTTGGGGGCAGGGGCCCTTCCAGGGAAGATCTGAGCAAGGAGCAACAGTGCTGCCCCTCTCTTGAACCCCTCAGACAGCAGGCTGCTGCTGAGGCTGCTGGGAGTGCTAGTGGGTCCCATAAAGTTTATTGGGATGAGGGACTCCTATATTCTGAGGGTAGAGACCCAGCCCCTGGAGCCACCAGGAGGTTGGTAATACCTCAGAAGTTTAGGGGTTCCTCTTGACCTTAGCACATGATATCCCTTTGGCAGGACACTTGGGCCAAAACAAGACCTGGGACAGGCTTGTTCCACATTTTCATTGGCCACATATGTCAGAGGACACAAAGGAGTTTTGTCGCTCCTGTGTCACTTGCCAAGCCAGTGGTAAGGCAGGTGGCACAACAAAGGCCCCCTGATATCACTACCTGTGGTGGGGGTACCCTTTGAAAGGGTAGGGATTGACATTGTTGGTCCCCTTGACCCTCAGACTGCATCTGGGCACAGATTTATCCTGGTGGTAGTGGATCATGCCACCAGGTACCCAGAGGCAATTCCCCTGAGGACCACCACAGCACCTGTGGTGGCAAGAGCCCTCATTGGAGTCTTCTCCAGAGTGGGTTTTCCAAAGGAGGTCATTTCTGACAGAGGTACCAACTTCATGTCAGGATATCTGAAAGCAATGTGGAAGGAGTGTGGTGTAACTTATAAGTTCACCACCCCTATCACCCACAATGCAATGGTTTAGTTGAACGCTTCAACAAGACCTTGAAAGGAATGATTAAGGGACTCCCAGAGAAGCTTAGGCGGAAATGGGACCTTCTTCTTCCTTGCCTTTTGTTTGCATACAGAGAGGTTCCACTAACTGAAGGGGGTTGGCTACAGCCCATTTGAGCTTCTGTTTGGGCATCCTGTGAGAGGTCCACTATGTTTGGTAAAGAGGGCTGGGAGTTACCTCTCAAGCCCCCCAAACAAGATGTGATGGACTATGTACTTGGTCTCCGCTCCCGGATGGCAGAGTACATGAAAAAGGCAACCAAAAACCTGGAGGCCAGCCAAGAATTGCAAAAAGCTTGGCATGACCAAAAGGCTGTGCTGACTGTATACCAGCCAGGACAGAAAGTGTGGGTGTTGGAGCCTGTGGCCCCAGCAGCCCTCCAGGACAAATGGAGTGGCCCCCATACAATAGTTGAACAGAAGGGAGAAGTCACCTATCTTTTGAATCTTGGAACTCCCAGGAGCCCCCTAAGGGTGCTTCATGTCAACAGATTAAAGCCATATGTTGACAGGGCTGACATGGGCTTGCTCATGGCAACTGATGAGGACCAGGAGGAGGAGAGTGACCCTCTCCCTGACCTGCTCTCTCAGAACCCTGATGATGGGTCAGTAGATGGTGTTGCTTTGGCAAGCAGCCTCACTGACCATCAGCAAACTGAGTGCAGACAAGTTCTGCTACAGTTTAGACATATGTTTAGCCTGACCCCTAGTCAGACTACCTGGTGCACCCATGAGGTGGACACTGGGGACAGTCTGCCTGTCAAGAATAAAATCTACAGGCAACCTGACCATGTCAGGGACTGTATCAGGACTGAAGTCCAGAAAATGTTGGAGTTAGGCGTGATTGAGCCTTCAGATAGCCCTTGGGCTAGCCCAGTAGTCCTGGTACCCAAGCCTCATACCCAGGGTGGTAAGAAAGAAATGAGGTTTTGTGTAGACTACAGAGGCCTCAATGCAGTCACTAGGACTGATGCCTATCCCATACCAAGGGCAGATGAGCTGATTGATACTTTGGCCTCAGCCAAGTATCTAAGCACATTTGACCTAACAGCTGGCTACTGGCAAATCAGATTAGCTGATGATGCAAAAGCCAAAACAGCATTTTCGACCCCTGGTGGGCACTACCACTTTGTGGTGATGCCCTTTGGATTGAAAAATGCACCTGCCACTTTTCAGAGGTTGGTGAATAAAGTTCTGGCAGGGATGGAAACTTATTGCTCAGCTTATCTAGATGATATTGCTGTCTTTAGTTCCTCCTGGCAGGATCACCTGGTCCACCTCAGAAATGTTTTGGAGGCCCTGCAGAAAGCAGGCCTCACTATCAAGGCCACCAAGTGCCAGATAGGGCAGAGTCAGGTTGTGTACCTGGGCCACCTTGTAGGTGGAGGCCAGGTTCAGCCTTTGCAGAGCAAAATCCAAACCATACTGGAATGGGTTGCTCCAACCACCCAGACACAGGTGAGAGCCTTCTTAGGCCTGACTGGGTACTATAGGAGGTTTGTCAAGGGATATGGATCTATAGTGACCCCCTTGAATGATCTTACCTCTAAGAAAATGCCAAAAAGGTTCAGTGGACAGCTAGCTGTCAAAAGGCATTTGAAGACCTAAAGCAGGCCATGTGCACTGCCCCCATCTTACAGAGTCCAGACTACACCAAAAAGTTCATTGTCCAAACAGATGGTTCTGAGCTGGGTGTGGGAGCTGTACTGTCTCAACTGAATGATGAAGGTCAAGACCAGCCAGTAGCTTTTATTAGCAGAAGGCTGACCCCTAGAGAGAAACGTTGGTCAGCTATAGAGAGGGAGGCCTTTGCTGTGGTTTGGGCCCTGAAGAAGCTGAGGCCATACTTGTTTGGTACTCACTTCATAGTTCAGACTGACCACAAGCCCCTCCTATGGCTAAAGCAGATGAAAGGTGAAAACCCAAAACTTTTGAGGTGGTCCATTTCCCTACAGGGGATGGACTATACAGTGGAACATAGGCCTGGGACCCAACATGCCAATGCAGATGGACTCTCAAGGTATTTCCACTTTGAACACGAAGACTCAACTGGTCAAGGTTAGTTTAGTGTCCCTACGTTTGGGGGGTTGTGTAGGAGAGTAGGATCTGCCTCTTATGTTGCCCCCACTTTTTTTCTGATGTTAGCACTGGTTTCTGGCTATAGTCTGGCTGGGTCCCTGCCAATCAGGGCCCCAGCCTCTCTGTTCTCTCTAAACGACATGGAGTGCACTCTAGGTGCACTAGTGATTGGATACTGTGGTGCCTTATGAGTCCCTAGTATATGGTACCTTAGGTGCCAAGGGCATAGGTACTTCACAGGCCTCCCAGGGGCTGCAGCATGTGTTATGCCACCCCTGGGAAGCAGTCTAAATCTGACACCACAGGCCTGCTACTGCAGCCTGGGTGAGGTGGTGCTAGCACCCCTCACTGAGATATAGGTTTCCTATATCTCTCCTGCACACACATATAAACCTATCAGTCACCCCTAAGGCAGGCCCTATCAATCCTGAGGGCAGGGTGCTTGGCTTCTATGTGAGGGGGGCCTCTGCCTGAGCAGGGCCCCTCTGCAGCTCTCAGAGTCTATTCTCTGGTGCTGTTTGTGGATGCGGTTAAACCATATACTCTTAAGTGCATTATATCCTCGCGGTAAATGCTAACTTTGGAATGGCTGCATCAAAACATGTCGTGTTTGGTGTCAAACATCTTGGAATACTACCCCCCGCCAATCTTGGCGGCGGGGGTAGCATTCCACCCTTCTAGAGGGAGAAGACATGTACCTGCTGTGGAAACGCGGTAGAATCCTAAAGAGCCCTGGCATCACAAAATGGATGCCACCAGTCACAGACACTGGGCTGCCCTCCTGCTGATGACCGAAACTCGCAGTGGAGGAAGCCCAACAATAGGCATCCTGTCACAGGGAGGTGTAACCACCTTCCAGACAGGGTTTAGTGTATTGGGGCTGGGTGGGTGCACTCTTAGAGTGCTTTGAAGTCCTGCACTGGGGGAGCAGAAGGCTCCTCTGTGCATATGCCAGTTCAAACCAGCTCAGGGGCTACCTGCCCCTGCTCTGGCGCGAAACTGGACAAAGGGAAGTGGGTGTAGCCACCCCTCCCTTGACCCTCCCATAGGTGGGGTCATAGAGCTAGTCCATCCCCTCTTTTAGTATAAGAGGGGGAACCTTGCCATTGCAAAGCAGATAACCCCTGGACGACGCTCTACAGAAGAATCCTGGCCCTTCGACATTCCACTACCTTTGGAAGACAGAAGAATCTCCCTTGGAGTCAAGGAGTGACTCCCCTGCTTGGCAGGCACCAAAAACGACAACGACGGTCGCAAACTACGCCGCTCCCGCCGGAGTCTGAAGTCCCTGCAGCCCAAGAAGTGGATTTCCTGACCTCTCCCAGGCCATCGTGAGTCCCTAGCGAAGCTGAGGCAAGTGGACCCCACGAGTAACGAGGAACCGTGACCCCTGGGTACCGTGCACTATTGTCGAGTGTAACCCCTTCACAATGTTCTACGAACTTGTGCTTTGGACCACGTGTGGTCCCGACCCCCTGCAGAAATCCCTCCAAAGATCAGAGGCCTACACTGTCCCGAGTGACCGTGGGCCCCTGTTGAGTGATTCCGCCCGAGGTGTCTTCGCGATCCCTTGCCCGCCAGCTTGTGGGTCCCCAGAAGACTTCTTAAAGAAACCAAAGGGCTCCCCTGGTTGCTCCAGGCCTGCCCTGACTTACCCTTGCTGGGTGAGTCCCTCAGACCTTGCTGGTCTGCGCCATCGACTTTTCTTCATCTCCCCGAGACTTGCTGCTGCCAAGGCTTGTTGGCTCCAATTGAGTTGCCGACACCGCAGTCAGCTGCAGACGTCGAGGGACCCACTGAATCCAGCTCCTGGTCGTCGTCGACACCTCCTGGACCACGTGGCTGAAGAGTCAAGGCACCCGTAACTGACCTGAATCAACCGACGACGGTGGGCATCCATCTTCCTTGCCCCGGGTCACTGCCAAGTGACTTTGAACACTGTCCCCTCTGCTTTCAGGTCATCCTTCTTCAGAATCCAGGCTTGGATTCCACCGGACACTTCTTCAGCTCCCGCAAGCAGCAAGTCTTCTTTGTTCGCCATTGAAAACGACGCCGCGACCCGACACCAAAGGACACCTATGCACCCGGCTTCCCTGGGTGAGGTAACTCCAGCACTACGGTGCTCCTGTGGGTGTGGGCCCTAGAACTACTTACCCTGTAAGTGACTTGCTTGTAGGTTCTCCCGAAGTATCCTAAAACTCTTTATTTCCAACCGCGACTTGCCCCATTGAAGTTAACGGCGATCCGCGCCTGTGTATCCACACTGCACGCGTCCCCCGTGGGTCCTTTACTTACCTGCCTTGGGTGGTTTCGTGAGGCCCCTGCACTTCTGAAGGCCCTAGGCCTTGTCTCCCTGCAAGTCGTTGTCCCTAAGTCTCTTACTTAGTATATGGTCTGGTACGCCCCTAGGGCCCCAGCCATATTTTGTGCTTAACTTATTGTGAAACGTTGATTTGTGCATATGTTTGTCTTCTAATCTCATAAAGAGATTAGTAGAGAGTTATTTAGAAATAAATACATATATATTTGATATATATACCTGTGTGGTGTCTTTTCATTTGGTGATTCAAGAGATTATATGGTAAAACAAGCTGCTTTACATTCCTCCGAGACTTAGCCTGAAGGCTGCTCTCCACAGCTACCACTAGGATAGCTTTCTTTAAAAGGTTGTCTTAAACCTATCTACCATAAGAGTCGATTTGCCCTGGTGCAAGGTGTCCACTTTAATTAGTGAACAGCATATACCAGGCCAACTTCTCACACCTTGTGAATCCTGGGCAAGTTATACTTGGTGAGATGTACCAAGTGACCAATGCTAGCAATGTCAGAACAGACCATACTCTGGCAGTTGTTAACTTCTCCTGGGGAGGGGTAACTGGCCTTAAGAAGGTTGTGGTGAGTGCAAACCTACCAGTCGAATGCTTGCTTGGCAATGACTTAGGGGCATATTATCAAGGGCTGGCGATATAATTATCGCCGCTTTAGCGTCCGTTTTCGGGCGAAAAGCGGCGATAATTATATCGCAATATCATCAAGGACACGCTAGCGCGTGTTTCCTTGATGTAGAGCCCGATTTTTCACAGCCTCGCCTTGCATCGCTAATGAGATGCAAAGAAGGCGTGGCTGTGAAAACAACACATGTTAATATCGCGAAGGCAGCTTCGCGATATTAACAAGGAGGTGCAGCGATAAAAATAATCGCGCTACCTCAGCCTTAACTCAGGAATTTAACGTCTGTTAAATTCCTGACTTAAGCATACTTTTCATGGGAGATGGATTCTGCTGATACGACCACAGGGTCGTATCAGCAAAGTTATCCCCGTTTTGCAGGTAACATCGCTGGAAAACTAGCGATGTTCCCTGCAAAACGGCGATAACCTCGCTATCTCTGGAATTCTTATCGCCCTGGAGTAACGCGTTGTTAATAACGCGCTACCAGGGCGATAAATTCCAGAGATAGACGGCGATAATTATCCTAGCGCTAAGCGCGCTTTGCGATAATTATCGCCGTCCCTTGCTGATATGCCCCTTAGAGACTTCTGCTTGGGCAGAAGTGGAGGTCAGGACCCATGCAGAAATGCTGGGGATCCCTGCAGATGTGTTTGCTGTGACCAGGTCACAAGCCAAAATATCTAGCACTGAACAGGCCTTGGATTCTGGAAGAATGGACCAAGTGCCTTCCAAGAGGAGGAGTAGTAGGGTTAAGGCAGTGCCTTCCCCCTTGGCTCAGGAGGAAGATCAGTCCCTTGAGGGGGATGATCTCAGCCCTGAAGAAGGAACTGTCCCAGAGGAACTTGAACCTGACCAGGTTGAGTTCTTGGGGACAGGGGACCTTCTAGGGCAGATCTGAGCCAGGAGCAGCAGAGCTGCCCCTCCCTTGAACCTCTCAGACAGCAAGCTGCTGCTGAGGCTGCTGGGAAAGCTAGTGGTCCCCATACAGTGTATTGGGATGATGGACTCCTGTACTCAGAGAGTAGAGACCCCAAGCCTGGTGCTACCAGGAGGTTGGTAATACCTCTGAAGTTCAGGGGCTTCCTATTGACCCTAGCCCATGATATTCCCTTAGCAGGTCACCTGGGCCAGAACAAGACTTGGGACAGAATTGTCCCTCACTTTCACTGGCCCCACATGTCTGAAGACAGCAAGGAGTTTTGTCGCTCCTGTGTAACCTGCCAAGCCAGTGGCAAGGCAGGTGGCACTACAAAGGCCCCCTGATACCACTACCTGTGGTGGGGGTGCCCTTTGAAAGGGTAGGGATTGACATTGTTGGTCCCATGGATCCCCAAACAGCCTCTGGGCACAGGTTTATCCTGGTGGTAGTGGATCATGACACCAGGTACCCAGAAGCTATTCCCCTCAGGACCACTACAGCACCTGTGGTGGCAAGGGCCCTCCTGGGAATTTTCTCAAGAGTGGGCGTTCCTAAGGAGGTAGTCTCAGACAGGGGTGCTAACTTTATGTCTGGGTACTTAAAAGCAATGTGGAAGGAGTGTGGACTGACTTATAAGTTCACCACACCCTATCACCCACAATGCAATGGTTTAGTTGAGAGATTCAACAAAACCTTGAAGGGCATGATTAAAGGGCTCCCAGAAAAGCTTAGGCGTAGATGGGACATACTCTTGCCCTGCCTTTTATTCGCATATAGGGAGGTGCCTCAGAAGGGGTTGGTTACAGCCCTTTGAACTTCTGTTTGGCCACCCTGTGAGGGGTCCACTGTGCTTGGTGAAGGAAGGATGGGAGTTACCTCTCAAGCCCCCAAAGCAAGATATAGTGGACTATGTACTTGGTCTCCGCTCCAGGATGGCTGAGTACATGAAAAGGCAACCAAAAACCTTGAGGCTAGCCAGGAACTTCAAAAGGCCTGGCATGACCAAAGGCTGTTCTGACTGTTTACCAGCCAGGACAGAAGGTGTGGGTGTTGGAGCCAGTGGCCCCAGCAGCTCTCCAAGATAAATGGAGTGGACCCCACACTATTGTTGAGCAGAAGGGTGAGGTCACTTACTTAGTGGACCTAGGAACACCCAGGAGTCCCCACAGGGTTCTCCATGTCAACAGGTTAAAACCATATGTGGACAGGGCAGACATGGGCTTGCTCATGGCTACTGATGAAGGGCAGGAGGAAGAGAGTGACCCACTCCCTGACCTGCTCTCACAGAACCCTGATGATGGGTCAGTTGATGGTGTAGCCTTGGCAGGCAGCCTCACTACCCAGCAACAAACTGATTGCAGGCAAGTCCTCAATCAGTTTAGACATATGTTTTCACTGACACCCAGTCAGACCACCTGGTGCACTCATGAAGTGGACACTGGGGACAGTCTGCCTATTAAAAACAAGATTTATAGGCAACCTGACCATGTCAGGGACTGTATCAGGACTGAAGTCCAGAAAATGTTGGAATTGGGAGTTATTGAACCCTCAGATAGCCCTTGGGCTAGTCCAGTGGTCCTTGTGCCAAAACCTCACACCAGTGGTGGAAAAAGAGAGATGAGGTTTTGTGTGGACTACAGGGGTCTCAATGCAGTCACTAGGACTGATGCCCATCCAATACCCAGGGCAGATGAGCTCATAGATACTTTGGCCTCTGCCAAATATCTCAGCACATTTGACCTAACAGCTGGCTACTGGCAGATCAGACTAGCTGATACTGCAAAGCCCAAAACAGCATTCTCAACCCCTAGTGGGCATTATCAATTTGTGGTAATGCCCTTTGGTCTGAAGAATGCACCTGCCACTTTCCAGAGGCTGGTGAATACAGTTCTCACAGGTCTGGAAGCCTATAGTGCAGCATATCTAGATGATATTGCTGTCTTTAGCTCCACCTGGGAGGATCACCTGGTCCACCTCAGGAATGTTTTACAGGCCCTGCAAAAGGCAGGCCTGACTATCAAGGCCACTAAGTGCCAGATAGGGCAGAGTCAGGTTGTGTACCTGGGCCACATTGTGGGTGGAGGCCAGGTTCAACCTTTGCAGAGCAAGATCCAGACCATCATGGACTACACTGCTCCCACTACCCAGACTCAGGTGAGAGCCTTCTTAGGCCTGACTGGGTACTATAGGAGATTTGTCAAGGGGTATGGATCAATAGTGACACCCCTGAATGACTTAACTTCTAAGAAAATGCCCAAAAAGGTTCAGTGGACAGTTAGCTGTCAAAAGGCATTTGATGACCTGAAGCAGGCCATGTGCACTGCTCCCATTCTACAGAGTCCTGATTACTCCAAGAAGTTCATTGTTCAAACTGATGCATCTGAATTGGGGGTAGGGGCTGTACTGTCACAATTGAATGAAGAAGGTCAGGATCAGCCAGTAGCTTTCATTAGCAGAAGGCTGACCCCTAGAGAGAAACGTTGGTCAGCCATAGAGAGGAGGCCTTTGCTGTGGTCTGGGCTCTGAAGAAGTTGAGGCCATACTTGTTTGGTACACACTTCCTGGTTCAGACAGACCATAAGCCCCTCTTATGGCTAAAACAAATGAAGGGTGAAAACCCCAAACTGCTTAGGTGGTCCATTTCCCTACAGGGGATGGACTTTACAGTGGAACATAGACCTGGGAGTAACCATGCGAATGCAGATGGACTCTCTAAGTATTTCCACTTAGAACATGAAGACTTAACTGGGCAAGGTTAGTTTAATGTCCCTACGTTTGGGGGGGTTGTGTAGGAGAGTAGGATCTGCTTCACATGGGTACCCCCACTTTTTGCTGATGCTTCACTGTTTTTCGACATTAGTCTGGCTGGGGCCCTGCTAATCAGAACCCCAGCCTAGCTGCTTCCTCTCTAAAATGGTTTCCATGTGCCTTAGGCACATCACTGATTGGGATCTGGAGTGCCCTTATAAGTCCCTAGTATATGGTATACTATGTACCAAGGGCATAGGTACCTCAGAGGCCTGCCAGGGGCTGCAGCATGTATTATGCCACCCCTGGAAGGCCATCCAAACTGACACCACAGGTCTGCTACTGCAGCCTGGGTAAGGTGGTGCATGCACCCTTTACTGTGATATAGGTTACCTATATCACTAAATACATACACACATATAAACCTATAAGTCACTCCTAAGGCAGGCCTTATCAATCCTAAAGGCAGAGTGCATGGTTCCTATGTGAGAGGGTGCCCCTGCATGAGCAGGGCCCCTCTGCAGCGTTCGGAGACCATCTCTGATGCTGTTTGTAGTGCAGCCTGACCATATACTCTTAAGCGCATTATATCCTCGCGGTAAAATGCTAACTTTGGAATGGCTGCACCTAAACATGTCGTGTTTGGTGTCAAACATCTTGGAATACTACCCCCCGCCAATCCTGGCGGTGGGGGTAGCATTCCACCCTTCTAGAGGGAAAGACATGTTAACTCTGACTAGTCCGGTAACTTCTTTCCAGAGCCCTGGCATCACAAAATGGATGCTGCTGCCACAGACACGAGTCTGGCCTCCTGCTGCTGGATGAAACTCCGGCAGGGGAGGCCTGGACAATAGGTTTCCTGTCCCAGGGAGGTGTGACCACCTCCCCAGACAGGATAATGTGTATTGGGGCTAGGCGGGAGCACTTTCGGGTGCTTTGAAGTCCTGCACTGGGGGCACATTTGGTGTCCCTGTGCATACCCCAGTTCAAACTGGATCAGGGGCTTGCAGCCCCTGCTTTGGCGCGAACTGGACAAAGGGAAAGGGTGTAGCCACCCCTCTGCCCTGACCCACCCATAGGTGGGGCCACAGAGTAGTCCAACCCCTATCTTTAGTATAAAGATAGGAACCCAGTCCTTAGGACTTTAGATTATCCCTGGACTGAAACTCTGAAACTGAATCCTGGACCTTCGACGCTCTACTCACGATTAGAGGACAGAAGAATCTCCCTTGGGGTCAAGGAGTGACTCCCCTGCTTGGCAGGCACCAAAGAAGCATCTGTCCGGTTCGCATTTCTGAAGCTCCCGTCGGACGCCGAAGTCATCGCATCCCCAGAGGTAGATTCTCAGACTTCCCAGAGGCTACCCTGAGTCCGCAGCAAAGTTGAGGCCCGTGGCTATCGTGGGTGACTTGAGACCGTGACCCCTAGACACCGAGCATATTTGCAAGTGCATCCTCTTCTGGGTCTCTCAAGAAGTCGTGCTTTGGGCTCCGAGTAGCCCTAGCCTCCAGCACCACCTGCACCGAAGATCACTGGCCCCCACTCCACGAGTGTCCTGTAAGCCAGATCCACGTGTGGCGTCACGAGGCTCCTTCGCGGTCGCTAGCACGTTAGCTAGTAGCCCTTAACGAAGGCCAATCTTTTTTTAACTTGGCATCCTGGTTGCTCCAGGCCTGCCCTCACTTACCCTTGCTGGGTGAGTTCCCCAGACCTTGCTGGTCTGCACCATCGACGATCTTCCTCTGCATCGAGACTTCCCGTTGCCAAAGCTTGTTGGGTCCAATCCGGTCACCGACACCTCAGCACTCGA
Source organism: Calotriton arnoldi (assembly GCA_963921515.1). Lineage (NCBI taxonomy): Eukaryota > Metazoa > Chordata > Amphibia > Caudata > Salamandridae > Calotriton > Calotriton arnoldi. The sequence continues at coordinate 24,068 of CAWUFW010025356.1, forward strand.
CAGACATCGTGTACCAGCCCGAATCCTGCTCCTGGTCGCCGACAACGCCTCCTGGACCTCGTGGCTGAAGAGTCAAGATGAACGTCAACGCACCTGAAGCACTCGACATCGGTGGGCATCTGTCCATCGCCTTCCTGGTCACTGGCTAGTGACCCAGACTCTGTCCCCTCTGCTTTCAGGTTCTTCAGAACTCCGATCCACTCTTGGATCCACCCGGACACTTTCCACTTGGTCGCCAGCAGCACTTTGCAGCAGATCACCATTCAAATCGACGACGAAACCCGACCCCGAAAGGCACCTATGCACCCGGCTTCCCTGGGTGAGGTAACACGAGTACTCCGGTGCTCCCGTGGGTAGAGACTCTTCAAAGTCCTAGATCTCAAAGGGTTTGGTCCAAGTCCTCTTTTAAGTGTCCCTTTTCTCTAATTTCCCGATCACGACTTTCTCCATAGAAGTCAACGGCGTATCGCGGTTGTGTATTTACACTGCACGCGTCTCCCGTGGGTCCCCTGTGTCACTACCTTGGGTGGTTCCTTGTGGTCCAAGCACTTCTAGAGGCTCTAGGCCTAGTGTCTAGTTCAGTCGTGGTTCTTATACCACTTTATTGGTATATGGTTTGGTACGCCCCTAGGGCCCAAACGTGTATTTGTGCTATTACTGTGTTTAAATAACTTCTAACTTATGTACTTCGAACTCTAGCCTCATAAAGAGACTAGAGGGGTGTGTTTAGCAATAAATACATATATTTTGAATATATACCTGGTGTGGTGCTCTTTCATTTGATCACTCAAGAGATTATAGACTGGTAAAACAAGCTGCTTTACATTCCTTCAAGACTTAGCCTGAAGGCTGCTCTCCATAGCTACCACTAGGATAGCTTTCAATAAGGTTGTCTTTAACCTATCTCCAATAAGGGGTTGTTTGGACTGGTGCAAGGTGCCCACTATAATTAGTGGACAGCATATACCAGGCCAACTTCTCACACTTATCTCTACCTTTGTCTGCAAAGGAGAGCCACAAGATTGCTGCCCACTGCTCCTGAGGGACCTTCTGTACTTTACAGGCCCTCTCTAGAGCAGTCATCCATTTGTGGATGTCATCCCCACTCTGGTAGGGAGGGACAATCTTGCTCAGGTTCCTATGGTCATAGGACCTTTCCCTATCTCTAGGGACATGGCTGCCACCATGGGACTCTAGTCCCAACTTTCTTTTCTCTCTAAAGAGATCTAGGGACTCCTGTCTAAGGCTACTTGCTTCCTTCTGAGTTCAAGCTGAGCTTCCTCATACTGAATCAGCCTCGTTCTCCTCTCATGAGAGGATTCCCTCCTATGAGATGAGACAGAGCTCCCTATTGAGGTGCCAGAGTGGTTAGACTCCTGAGAAGGAGATCTAGACTTTCTGGGCACACTCATAATCCTTCCTGGGGGGACAAAGAGGGTATCATCCTGATCATCCTCTTCATCTTCCACAGGAGGGATTGGGTTATCCAGGTCAGGGTCATTGTCACCCTCCTGGCCAGTTTCAGAGGGGGGGCTGGGGGTATTTCTACCCCTGGTTCCTTCCTCTTCTTCTGCCCCACCCTCAGCTCCTACCCCTTCAGTCCCCAAGGGCTTACTAAGGTCATAAGCCACCAACAACTCTTTAAGGTGTTGGGTGGTGGGACTTTGGCCTGTCCTTAATTTCATCAAGTTACATAATGCTCTCAATTCCAAGAATGGGAGTGTATCATACTTGGAGGGAAACATTATGTAACTTGATGAAATTAAGGACAGGCCAAAGTCCACCATAACACCTTAAAGAGTTGGAGTGAGTGGTATGACCTTAATTAAGCCTTGAGACTGAAAGTAGAAGTGAGGCAGAAAAGGAAATTCAGGGGGGTAAATACCCTGAAAACGGCCAGGAAGGGTGACCTGACCTGCTCCTGTGGAGATGAGAGGATGATGATACCTCTTTTATTGAAGAGATTATGAGTGTGCTTGAGAATCTAGATCTCCTACTCAGTCTAACCACTCTGGCTCAATAAGGCTCTGTCATAGGAAAGTCCCCTCTCATGGAAGGAGAGACTGAACTGATTCAACATGAACTCAGAAGAAATTAGTAGCCTTAGACACAGAAATTCCAGAAGAGAAAGAAAGTTGAGACTAAATTAAGGAAGATCCTATGACCATATTACAAACAGGTATCCTCCCTACCAGAGTGAGATGACATCCGCAAATGGATGACCTTCTAGAGGAGAATCCTGTAGAAGATGTATCTTGTGGCTCTCTTGCAGACAAGAGTAAGAGATAAATGAGAGACATGGCCTGAGCCTTATCACACAGGCACCTATACCAGTGTAAACAACCTATTGGAATAGGTTAAGACAACCTTATTAGCTATCCCTGAGCAACCTGGAAGAGCAGCCTTCAGGCTAATCTTGGAAGAGACACCCGATATATCCTTAGTGATCAAATGAAAACACCACACCAGATATATTCAAAATATATGTATTTATGCTAAACACACCCTACTGAAAATACATAAGTTAGAAGTTATTTAAACATTAATACACAGGCTACCGTTGGGCCCTAGGGAAAATTTTTCTTTCCTGCTCTGTAAGTGGTATAAATTTTTGACTGGCAGACACTTCTCTGAAGACCACAGGAAACCACCCAAGGCTGTGACACAGAACCCAGAACATGGTCTGTCTCACAGCGCGACTCATGGCCGTTGATATGGAGAAGTATATCAGTAAGTTGCACAAAGAGGACTTGGACAAACCCTTTGAATCTAAGGACTGAGTCCTCTACCCAGAGGCCTGCTGTGTGCAGAGTATAGTATAGGTACCTTTAGAGGTCATTGAAAATGTGTCTGCTGCAAGTACACAGCACAGCATTCCAAGTGAAAGTGTCAGTAGTGGGATGGATGTGAAGAACCTGAAGCAGAGGGTGCAGGAAGTCTAGTCTGTGACTTGACCAGGCGATGGACTAGTGCTGCGGTGCTTCGAATGGACGAGCGTTCATCTTTAGCTCTTCATTGCGGTCCAGGGTGTCGGCGTTGAAAGGACCGATCCAATTTGTCGTGGCGATGACAGTGACTCTGGCTGGCCTTGAGAATGCCGTGCAGAAGATGAATGGTCTGAACCGGCGAATGCAAACTCACCCAGCAAGTGAGATAACAAGCAGTAAGTCTGGTCAAAAGATTGACGCCGTTAAAACTGCCGCGTGCTAGCGACGACGAAGGCCTTCGTGGCAAACCTGCGGTCTTCGTGGGCCAGTGATCCCCGTGCAGATGTGGGCCTCGGAGGCCATGCCTTCTTGAGACAGAGAATGCACTACAAATATACTTTGATATCTAGGGTACGATCAAGTCTGCAACCAACCGCGGGTACAACTTGCTCTTGACTCGAACAACTGAGAATCCTCTGGGGATAGATGACCTACGGCGTCGAACTGGAGACCCCGAAGGTCGTCTTCTTGAAGTGCTGCTGAACTCTGCCCCAATTCTTCTGTCCTCTAATCTCGATGATCAGACTCATTCGGATTTAGATCAACAGGACGGGTTCTAACATGCTGGGTGGGGTTGGACCTGTGGCCACCTAGTGGGTCGAGACGGAAGGGCTGCGCCGCCGCGTACCGGTTGGTAACAGGGAACGCAGGCCCCTGATCAGTTTTGAACTGGGGTATGCAGGGACCGTCAGTGCAGGACTCAAACGCCGCTCCCAGCCCTGGCCACGGCCAATCACAATGCGGGGCCTGGTCCCTGCGGGAGTTTCATCCGGCGGCGGGAAGACGGGCACCGTGTCTGTGGCAGCAGCTCGATTTGTGATGCCAGGGCTCTGGAAGTGCAGTTGATGGTGCGCATATCTTTCCCTCTGGGGTGAATATTTTTTTAACAGCAGGTAGCCGTTTCCAGGATTAGCTTGCCAGCGAAGTCTGTCAGTCGACTGTGCGTCGAAGATGATCTCCGGCATGCAGAAGAGGCCCACCAACAAATGCAGCACCCTCACGGGAACCATGCCCTTGTGACAGGCCACCCACGCAGATGACCTGGAACACTGTATTGAGCAGTAACCCAGTGACCTATATCACGTGGGGGTGCGTCTGGGCTGCGATAACAGACACTGTGGTAATCGTTGAATGACGCTCCGAGTGGCCTCTTGCGGCTCTTTCAGCCTATGCCCCTTGTTCCTGTATATACTAGAGGACTTATAAGGGCACTCAGATCTAATCGGCATGATGTGCCCACAAGACATGGGAAGCTAGGAGAGAGCTGGCCCAGACTGGGTTCTGTCCAGCAGGGCTAACCAATATGTCGAAAGATGATGAAGTATCAGCAAAGTGAGTACCATGTGAGCAGATCCTACCTCTACGACCCCCCAAGCGTGAGGATAACGCTGCCAATCATGTTCTGGGAATGGAAGCAAGCAAATTACGTGCATCATGGTGCTCAGATCATGTTCCGCTGTAAGTCCTGTCCCTGTGAAATGAACCACCTTCAAACATTTAAGTTTTCACCCTTTCATTCTTTTTTTAACCATGGAGGAGCTTATGTCTGTCACGAACCGAAGAGTGTATTGCCAAATGAAGCCCAGACCACGAAGACCTCCTCTCCTGGCTTTGACCCAGCTGTTTCCCCCAGGGAGTCAGCCTTCTGCTAATGAAAGCTGCTGTGATCTGACTTCTTCATTCAGTAATGACATTCCCAATTCGTCAATTTGAATGTCTTGGAGTAATCAGGATACTGGCAACAGAATGGGAGCAGTGCACATGACCTGCTTCAGGTCGTCAATGCATGGCTCCACTGAAGTTAAGTCATTCGGGAATGTCACTGTGATCCATGCCCTTGACAAATCTCCTATAGCTGCAGACTAGAATACCACAATGCAGTGAGGCAGTAACAGTGGATCTTTAACTCTGCAAAGGTGAGCCTGGCCTCCCACACCCTGTGGCTTGTGCAACTGACTCTGCCTATCTGGCACTTAGTGTTGCCGGGAGAGTCAGGCCTGCAGCACCTGCTGAGACTGTAAGCATTCCTGGTGGGCAAATGATCAGGTGGGCTAAGACGGCAATATCATCACGAAGTATGCTGCGCCTGCTTCCGGACCTGTGAACTGTACTCACCCGGCCTCTGAAATGGCAGATGCACTCTTCAGACCAGGGAACAGTACCGCAAGTGATGATGCCCACTAGGGAGTTGAAGACTGCTTGTTTTCAGGCTTTGGCTGTCAGCATGAATCTGATCTGCCAGTGGCTCCGCTGTCCAGGGCTCAAGTGTGCTAACGGATGAACCAGGATGAGAAATCTCTACGCCAGTCATTGTGGATGAGGCATCAGTCTAGTGACGTTGCATATGGACACAGTCACGCAAAGCCTCGTCTCTCTCTCCCATGATGATTTCGGCTGGAGACCTGGACAGCGGAGATATGAAGGCTCGGTAACTCCCAGCTCCCGGCATTTTCTGGACTTCGATCCGCTGACTGGTCCCTGACATGATCAGATTGCCTATAAATCTTGTCGCTAGGCAGACTGTCCCAGTGTCCACTTCATGGTGCGCCAGATGTCTGACTGGGTGTCAGTGAAAACATATGTGCAAACCGGTGAGGGACTTGCCTGCAATCAGACATTTAGCAGATGTGAAGACTTGCCTATAGATATCATCAGGGTTCTGTGAACAGGTCGGGAAGTGTATAGCTCTGCCCTTCATCAATGGCCATGGGCAACCCATATTATCCACGCAGCCTGTGACATGGAAAACCTGTGGGGAACTCACAGACTCTCGTCCCGCAGAAATAGGCCACTCACTGCTCAACAACTGGAGGGTCCCCACTCCATTTATCTTGGAGAGCTGCCAGCAAAGCTCAACACCCACACCCCATGGCACAATGCAGTGGGAACAACTGTCATGCCAGGCCACTGAAGTTCACAGCTAGCCTCAGGTTGCCTTTTTCATGTGCTCAGCCATCCTAGAGCGGGAACAATAATGCTGAGGCCAATACATCCCTCGCTCACCAAGCGCAGTGGCAGAGCAAAAAGAAGTTCAAAGTATAGCAACCCTTCTGAAACCTCTATATAGGCAGGGCAAGTATGTCCCATCTACGCCTACTTTTCTGGGTATCATGCCTTCAAGTTTTGTTGAATCTCTCAATAAACCATTGCATTGTGGGTGATGATGTGAATTGAACTTATAAGTCAGTCCACACTCCTTCCATTGCTTTAAGTGCCCAGACATAGGATTGCTCTGAGACCTGCAGCCTCTTGAAGAGAACTGAGACCCATACCACACCACAGGTGCAGTGGTCCTGAAACAAGTACCCTGTCATGATCCACCACCAGATGGGCCCCCCAGGTCAATAGGACAATGTCTACCCCACTCAGAACTTACACCACAGGCAATGTCAGAGAACCTTTAATGTGCCACCTGCCTTGCCACTGAGAAACTGGCTTACAGGAGCGACAAAACTCCACCCCAGGACATGTAAACCAGACAGATATCCCAAATGCCTACCAACTGATGACAAAGACTATCATGGCTAGGAGTCAGAGCCCCTGAACTTCAGGGCTGCCAACACTCTAGTAACGCTGAGTACAGAAATACCTTAATGAGACCTTTCCCAGCAGCCTCAGCAGCAACACTGGAAGGTTCAGAGGAGACGCTCTACTGTCTGCTTCACCCCTGTCCCCAAGTCTCAAGCCTGAATCCTTCTGAGACTGGGCTGAATCAGCTCCCCTCCAGAGACTGTCCTAACAGAGAGGCACTGCCTGCTCCCACTCTCTGAAGACACTTGGTCCATTCAAATCCAAGGTATTCAGATGCTAGATGTACAGCTGTGACCTGTCACAGCAAACACATGCAGGAATCCCAGCATTTCTGAATCACACTTCTGCCTTCAGAATAAGGGGCATATCAGCAGGGTGGCGATAATTCATAAGCGCTTAGCACTCTAAGTGCCGTCTATCTGATTTAGCCAGCCCTGTGTGATTATGCTAGCAGCGTTACACCAGGGCGACCTAAAATTCAGAAGATAACGAAAGGTTACCTCGCCGTTGCGACATGGCAAGTTTTTCCAGCGACCCTGCAAACAGGGCATGGCAATCACACGACCCATAGTCTATCAGCTTGCGTCTCCCATGAAAAAATAATGCTTAAGTCAGGAATTTAACAGGCGTTAAATTCCTGAGTTAAGGCAATTGCTGTGATGGCTACCTCACTGACCTTCTCATGGCTGCCTTGCAGTATTAACATGTGTTATTTTCACAGCCACGCCTTCTTACATCTCATTAAACAAGCAGCGACAATAAGCAGGCTCTGAAATCAAGGAAACAACTGTAATCATGATGATATTCTGACTATAATTCGCCGCTTAAGCTAGCAACCTTCATACAGCGATAGTATCGCCAGCCATGACAATACCCCTAAATCATTGCCAAGCAAGCATTCGACTGAGTAGGCCACTCACACAACCTTCTTAAGTTACCTCCCCAGGAAGAGTTAAACTGCCAAGTATGGTCTCTTCTGACAGCATTAGTCACTTATTTTATCTCACCAAGTATAACTTGCTTGAATTCTGGGTGTGAAGAGTGGCCTGGTATATGCTGGTCACTAATTAAGTGGACACCTTTTCATCTTGAATGGAGTTTAAGACAACCTTTAAGCTATCTAGTGGCAACTGGAGAGCAGCCTTCAGGCAAATCTAGGAGAATGTAAAACAGCTTACCATATAATCTCTTGAGATCACCAAATGGAGCACCCTTTTAGTACCTACTATCAAATATATATGTATTTATTTCTAAATATACTAACATGAGATTAGAAGACATATGCATATCAGCGTTTCATAGGATTAAGCGCAAGATGTAACAGAGACTTGGATACGGGAACAAGGCCTAGAGACCTTCAGAGACAAACCTCTGAAACCCTTAAGACAGGCAAGTAAAAGGACCGCGAAGACGTGCAGTAATGGAGTGCATTAATAATTGGCTGTAAATAAGGATTTAGAACTTCGAACCCCTACAATCCCTTTTGAGATGAGACCTTCTAGGGCAGAACGCCGTAGTGCTGAATTACCTCGCGGGAAACATAGTATAGGTATCCCTTTGGTATTGTCTCTGGCGAGAACAAGAAGACACCTTTGCTAGCGAAGCTAGTGACCTGTTGTGGCAATCGCGGCTTGTGTTCCGAACAGGTAGAATATCGATAGTCGGTCTGATCTGTAACTGCTAAACCCACTGGTCCCAGAGTGTCGACGGCGATCAGGAAAGCGGGTCAATGAATCCCCTCGACGTCTGCAGCAACAGCGTTATTAATGGCGCTACCGAATGAAAAGTCGTGAAAACGTCTATTGTAAGTGAAATCGGCGGCTAGGCCATTTGTTCTTCAAAGTCTGGATTGGCATTTGCAATAATCCTCACGATACTACAGACTGCGAGAACCGAGACCGTGATCAAGCGGTCGTCGAAGGCTGTGAAGGGTACACTCGACAATGCAGAAGTCGCGATTTCCTATTACGTGGGGTCCACTTACTCAGCAAGTATGCGATGACTTCAAAATCACTCTGGGCTGCAGAGACTTTCATTGCAGCCGTAGTTCTTTGATATCGTCTCGTTGAACACTATAAGCAGAATCACTCGAACCTCTGTCTTCAAAGGCTCCAAATTCTTCTGTAAACGTCGTCAAGTATCTACTTTGCAATATCTATACTAAAGAGGATATTCTTCTATGACCCCACAAGGAAGAGTCAGAGGAGAATTGGCTACCACTCCCCTGTCAATTCCTGTATAAATACGGCAGGTAAACCTAGCTTCTCCTGAAGGCTCTCCCCCAGTGCAAGACAAAGCACTCTAAATGCATAACCCCAATACACTAAACTGTCTGGAAGGTACCTCCTGTGACAGGATATATATTGTAGGCTTCCTCACTCTTGAAAGTTTGTCATCAGCAGAAGGCGCTGTGGCATCCAGTACAGTATTAAGCTTCTTTAGAGACCTACGGCGATTTCAACGAACGCATCTTCTCTAGAAAGAATGCCTTGCCGCCAAGATGGCCCCTGAGAATGTATTCAAGATGACGACCGCGACATGGTACGATGCAGCCATTCAAAATACAGCATTTGCAGCAGAATATAACTCGCTAAACAATAATTTAACGCATCTAAACGCGCCGAAAGGGCTGCGAGGCTGCGGAGACACAGCCGGGCAGGCCCCGTAGGCCAGGCCCTGCCCTCAGTGATGGGGCCTGCCTTAGTATGTGTGTGCAGGAATAGAGGCCTATAATGCGATTATTTAACCACCACCCTCACCCAGACACATTAACAATGGTGATCAGATTTAGACTGCTTCCCAGGTGGCCTGGGAAGGCCTGTAATATGCCCTTGGCACCTAGGTGCCGCTAGCTAGGGCTCATAGTACCACGTAATCAATCTTGGGTGAGACACTCCATGTCGTTTAAGAGAACTAGAGGCAGGCCCTGATGGAACCAGACAGCAGAAACCAGATACTGAGAATGGAGCAACATAAGGGCAGATCCTACTCTCACAGCCCTAGCGTAGGGACCTTGACCAGTGAGTGCCGTGTTCAAGTGGAATGCCTTGAGAATCCATCTGCATTGAGCATGTTGGGTCCCAGACCTATGTTCCCTGTAGATGGACACGAAGTTTTAGTTTTCACCCAACTCATATAGCAACCATAGGAGAGGAAGCATGGTCAGTCTGAATGTGCCAAATTATGGCCTCAGCCCCAACTGACCAACGTTCAGAAGTCAGCCTTCTACTAATAAAGAAACTGCAGCTGGCTAACAAATCATTCAGTTGAGACAGTATTATCAGAACATCTGACTGGACAATAATTTGTGTAATCTGGACTCTGGAGGGCAGTGCACATGGCCTGCTAGTGTGTCCTTTGACAGTAACAATCCACTAATTGCTTGCAGCATTTTCTTGGTAAGGTCATTGAAGTCTCTGGGTCGCATCCTGACAAACCTCTATGAGAAAGACTTCACCTGAACAGGTGGTGGGCATGGCAGGCTGTGTAGTTTGGATTTTTAACTCTGCAAGGCTGAACCTGGCCTCCTGCTACAAGGCCCAGGTACACAACCTGACTCTGCCCTGGCGCTAGTGACGCTTGATGTGGTGCATATACGGGAACCTCAAACCCGAACTCGCCAGATGATCCTGCCAGGAGAACTAAGACAGCAATATCGTAATAATTCCATCCCTGCAAACATTCACCAACTTCTGAAAAGTGGCAGGTATTTCAATCAAAAGCATCACCCTGAAACGTAGTGCCCACCGAAGTGAAAATGCTGTTGCTTTTGCATCATCGTATCTGTTGCAGTAACCAGCCTGATGGAGTCAAATGATAGCGGTCGCAGCAGTACAAAGTATCAATCAGCATCTCTTGATATGGGATAGGCATCGATGCTGTGATGCCGCAGAACTGCCTCATTTCTTTTCTTACCACCCTGGTATGGAGCTTGTACCACTGTTTGGCAAGCTCAATCGCCTTCTTCCAACATTTCTGGACTCTGATGCAGTCCTGACGTAGTCGTTGCAATTTCTTCTTGACAGGCCATTCTGAAATCACCGCCATGGAGTGCACCAGGCATGTCCTGGCTAAGTCGAACTAAAACATATGTCTAGAAGAACTGTCTTACGTGGTCAGTGGGCTGCTGCTGTCATCAGAGGTTCTGAAGGCAGGTCGGAGGAGTCTCTCCTCCTCCTGGTCATCGGCCTGCATGTTGGCCATGTGTCTGTTCTTCTATGGCACAGCTGTTGACGAAGCTGCTGGGCCCTGAATTGAATTCAAAGTGAGCTTCTCCCTTTCTGTTCAGCCCAGGCCAATATGGCCCTCCGGAGAGCTGCTGGGAACACAGATAACACTTACACTCTGTCACAACTGTATACATTCAGCCTACCCCAGTGTCTGCTTTTAGTGGCTAGCCTCAGGGCAATTTGCCTTTTCGTAATATACCATCTGGCAAGACAAGTATGTCCATCGCATCTTGTTTGGGGAGCTTTGAAGGTAACCTCTTTTAGAGCATGTGAACCTCACGGGGCTCTTAGGCAACTACTACGTTAGTGGAACCTCTCTGGAGCAGGAAGAGGTCCCATTCATCTCATCTCTGGGAATCCCTTAATCTTCACTCAGATGCTGTTAGCGTTCAACAAACCATTGCATTATTAGTAGAGTGAACTTATAGAGATTACGCCTCCTTCCCGCATTGCTTCAGTATCTGACATGATTGAATGCCTCTGAAATGACGTCTCCAATGAGGGCTCTGCCACTGCAGGTGCTGTGGTGGTCCTCGGGAGCCTCGTTACTGGTGGCATGATCTACCACCAGGATGTCTGTGCCCAGATACGTCTGGTCAGGGGACCCGGCAATGTGTCAATCCTGCACCACTCAGGCCTTCCTGCAGGCTGTGATATCAGGGGGGCCTGTTGTACACCCAATACCACTGTGACAGTGACTGGGGCCTCTGACATATGTGAGTAATGAAATGTGGGAACAAGCCTGTCACAGATCTTGTTTGGCAAGTAGGGATATCATGTCTTTAAGGTGGAGGAACCCTAGCATTACCAACCTCTGGCCTCCCAGGTCATCTGCCCTCAGGGTATAGGAGTCCTCATCTTTATGGGACCTGCTTCCCAGCTTGCCTGCGTTCCAGAGGAGGGGGCAGCACTCTTCTCCTTGCTCAGATCTTCCTGGAAGCACACAGTCGGGATTCAGGTCCTGGGCAGTTCCTTCTTACCGTTCTGCTGCCACCTCTGAGTAGTCTGATCTGAGACAGAGAGGAAGGCACCTTAACCCTGCACTCCTCTCTTGGTATCTAGTCCATTGTTCAGGATCAAGCTGAGACTGTGTCATGCATTCTTGCTGTGACCTGGTACTGGCAAAACCTCCAGAATATACATCTCAGCAAGTCCAACTCACTTCAGACGAAGCAAATGGGCCTCATGCCCAACAGACATTCAGGGAGGTCTGCTGCTGACTACAGCTGCAGGCCGTGCCCCTCCCAGGAGAAATTCACAGCTGCCAGACCCATGGTTGATGAGCCTTGCTACATTGATCACCTGTTGTGCAGATCTGTCAGGTCCCTTCGTCCTCTGCCACCATGGCCACAACTTTCTCCCTAAATGCCAAGTACATTTGCCATTTATCAAGGCTGCTGTTCAGCCAACTTGCTTAGTGCTGAGACTACAGAAGACTCAATGTTTCCCTCACAAAATCAGCATTGCCTAGTGTCACTCTGACTGGAATAAATTTTCAGGCTCCCATCCCTTCTCTGTGCCACCTCACCAATGGCAATTACCTTAAATGCAGAAATGGTTTGTCTCTTGGGGCTCCAGAAGTCAGGCCCTGTTACGAATTTACCAGGCTGCTGGCCACCTTGGTAGACCCCACCAGATGCCTTTGGGGCCTATGAAGACTCTGTCTTGAATGCAACGCAGTATCTTGCCAGTTCTGGGTTCTGCCTTCTGACCTTTAATCTCCCAATTCTTGGAGAGATGAGTCCTCAGGCCCTGTGCAACAGCTGGTTCTGTGATGCCCAAGATCTGTTCTCTGTGCTGGTGCTGTCATAGTGGCCTTGCCAGCTTGGCCTCGGTGCAATCGGCTGGAAGTCAGTCCGTCCTGGTCTGTACTGATGTGACTTGCCTGTACTGCAGTCGGGTAAGCCGAACCCGTCTATCGGTGCGCTCTTCAAGGACCTCATGAATACATCGGCGTCCTCTCTAACAGTGAAGACACGCTGGCTGCGAGAAGGCCTGGGTAAGATTCCTTTGCCCTGCTTTGAGGGGACACTGCTGCGGCTCTGGCCTCCAGCGGGCCATCCATCTGTGGATATCATCCCCGCTCTGACGGGAGGGGACTGAGCCTTGCTCAGGTCAGGGTTATTACTCTGCCTCTGGTGACACTGTTGCCTGCCAGGGGTTCAGCAAACCTCGCTGCCTGGGCTTCTCTGGTCGGGCTCCTGCAATCCGGTAGCCCGGCTAGCTGGTGCAGGGGCACTCTGCAGCCTCATGCCGGTGGGGCCCTTGCTCTCGCGGAGGTGCTCTCTTGGGATAGAAGTATGAGGCTCTCTGCTGGATCAAATGCCGGAGTGATGGGAGGTGGTCAGATTCCTGGAGAGGTCTGTGCACTCTCCTCTCTGTCAGTTCTCTTGGGAGAGGTCCTGCTGTCGCTTCTGACTGGCGCCTTGAGCCAGTCACAGGTATTGGTCATTCTGGTCGCATCATCTGACCCAGATGCGTGACTGACCCGCCGAGTCAGACGCGCAGCTCCTGGGAGCCAGTCTAGGTCATCTGCTGTCAGCAGATCTATCAGGTGGCCAGTGTAGAGGACTCTGTCTGGCTCAGTGTCTGTCAACACATGGCTCTCGGAGTTCAGGAAGCCGTCGTCTGCTGAGGCGACAGGAGTGGCACTTAGATCCCGCGCAGATACAGTGTTGGCGTGCTACTACGCGGTGTTGTGCCTGCTGATCTCAGCTGGCGTGGAGAGTGTGCTATCCATGACACAGCTCTAAGTTCAGTAGAACCATTGATGCTAAGCTTGACTTTATATGTACCTTGAGTACTGATGGTTTTCAGTTAGTAATTCAGATGGAAGATTTTCTGGTAAGAGCAGTGGCGAAGCTGGATCCGCGCTGCCTCCAATGTGAAGAAGTGGCCTGGTATATGCTGTTCACTAATTAGAAGTGGACACCTTGCGCAGGCAAATCGACTTCTTATGGTAGATAGGATTTAAGACAACCTTTTAAGAAGCTATCTAGTTGGTAGCTGTGAAGCGCAATTTGCGGAGAATGTAAGCAGCTTGCACACCATATGTCTTGGATCGCCAAATGAAACACCAGTGCTGTATATCAAATATATATATGTATTTACTTCACAAATAACTCTCTGCTAATCTCTTTATGAGATTAGAGAGACAAACGCTATGCGCAAATCAAGCGTTAAGCACAAAGTGAGGTGACGTCTCGCTCCTATATAAGTAAAGCAAGTTCCAAACACGGGGGCAGACCTAGAACACTTCAGAGATGCAGGAGAATACGAAACCACTAGAGAACGAAAACAAACAAGGACCCACTGGCGGTAGCGTAGTAGATGCAGAGCATGGTCATAACTCAATGGGAAATTAAATCAGTATAAGAGGATTTTAGAATACCGAACCTACAACAAGTCGCAGGGTAAATTTTGGGAACCATGATGCTGAATTTCACCCCGAGGAAGCACAATTTCATAGATATCCTTTGATATTAGAACCGACATCGTTAATGAAACAGAAGACTATGGAGCTTGAAGTAATCGATGGGAGAACGCAGATTCTGAATGACCTGAAGCAGAGGACAGTATTCAAACGGCGGTGACCCGTAAACAAGGAAGATGTCGTCGGTTGAACAGTGCTGGAATACTTCAGCCGTGGTCAGGGATGTCGACATTCTTCAGGTAATTCAGTGGGTCCCTGCGGCGTCTTGATATCGTGTGTAGTGAGCCAACGGGCGGCGCAGCTGGAAATGAAGAAGAAATTCGATGAAACCAGATAACGGAGCTCTGGCAGAGCTGGAAGGGCGGGCCCTGGAAGGGAACCCTTTGTTTCTTTAAGGAGATAACCATGAGACCGCTGGCAAACAGGCTCGAGGAACCACACCGGCGGGAATCGCTCGAGCAGGGGCCCGTGGTCGCTGAACAGTGTGGAGCCTACACCTGCTGAGTGGTGCTTCCGCGTGATGGAGACGTGTGAAGGGTGCACTCGACAGATACACGTACCTGAGATCACGGACTCGTGGATCCACTTGCTGGCTGCTCTGACCTTGTCAGGAAATCCCTTCTTTGGGCTGCAGGTGACAAGCCTAGCTGGATTTGCGACGTCATTGTGGACTGGTGCCTGGCAGAGGTCACTCCTTGGCTCCAGAGGAGACCTAACTCTGTCTTCCAGACAGTGGAGACGTCGAGGGTAGGCCCCTGCTGCCCCAGGCTGTCAGAGGTGCTGCAATGGCAGGTTCCCTCACATGCCCCAAAGAGAGGGGATGGGCAATTTCCTTGCAATGGTCAGGGTGGCTGCACCCACTCCCTTTGTCAGTTTGTAATTTGGCTGAACTGGCATGCACAGTATGCCTGTCTGAGCACTCAAACATGAGTGCACCCCTTAGCCCCAACACTAGACTCCCTGTCTGGAAGGTGTCTAATGACAGGATGCCCAGTGGGCTTCCTCACTGTGAGTTCCGTCTATCAACTAGTATCTGTGACTGAAGTGGCAATCCATTTATGATGCCAGAATGCTGGAACCTACCGCTCCACAGCAATTACTCCCTCTAGAAAGTGGAATGCCGCCGCCAAGATTGGCGAAGGAAACCAATGACCAGATATTAAAACACGACATGTACGATGCAGCCAGTGGATAGCATTTAGCAATAGATATAATGCACTTAAGAAGTATGGACACAGCATCCACAAACAGCACCCGAAGAACTGGAACTCTGAGGAAGGCCCTGCTCAGGCAGAGGAACACCCCTACATAAACCAAGCACTACCTGACTAGAACTAGCAATGTGTGCAGGAGAACAATAGAGCCTGTCTCAGTGAGGGTGCTAGCACCCTCACCCAGGCTGCAGTAGCAGAGCTGTGGTGTCAGACTGCTTCCCAGGGAGTGGCATGGCAGCCCCTAGGAAGACACAATGAGGCCACTATGCCACTGGCACCTAGGCTAAGCTAGGAGACTATAGGCCTACAGCCATCCAATCACTGCACTAGGTGCATATGTCGTTTAGAAGAGAACAGAGAGGCTGGGGCCCACGGTGGCAGGGATTGTAGATATAGCCAGGAAACCAGCCTGTATCAGAAAAAAGTGGGAAGCAACATAAGAGCAGATCCTATATACTACACAGATCT
Source organism: Calotriton arnoldi (assembly GCA_963921515.1). NCBI lineage: Eukaryota > Metazoa > Chordata > Amphibia > Caudata > Salamandridae > Calotriton > Calotriton arnoldi. Next base: position 39,930 of record CAWUFW010025356.1, read on the forward strand.
TGTATCACCATTGTGAACTGCCCTAATACCCCTAAGAAATGCGTCCGGTAAAGAATGTTGTCTGTACCCAGATTCTAGGACTCACAGTGGAGGTCGCATCCATGCCTCCATCTGGGCTTGCAGCCTGAGTCAGGATTCTCTGACTAGGTCAGAGCTAACTCAGTTGAACCCTATAAACCCTTGACAGACACTCCTGGCTACTAGAGACAGGTGCCTTAGAGAACGGTGGGTGCTGGACTGCAGATGGGCTTGGTGCAATCACTGGTCAGTGGAGTCTTTACAGACTGCTGCACCATGTTTTCTTGGCCTTTCCCTTTGACTGAGCTGTAGTCCCCGCAGAGCTGATGAAGACACAGGCCCTTCTTCCCACCCAGCACCAGAGTTCTGTATCTTACTTCTTGAGCTACCTTGGTTCTTTACCTTCTTCACCCTAGTTCTGACATTTAATCTGCCTTCTTTCAATTCTTGGGGCTCAGTCAGGGCAATTGTCTGGCAATGCTGACAGCGGATGCTCAGAATCTGCTCCTCATTATCAGATTGTACAATCTAATCACACACGATACACTAACCAGCCTTCCAGAGCATGACCTACTGATCTTGAGTCTGTGGCACAGGTAATCTGTACTGTTCAGTGGTGGAATAAACCCATCAATAAGAGCAGCTCTTCAGACCTTGTAATTGGCATCTCCTGCTATTTTGTGAGCTGTCAGCAAGTAAGTGCCTCTGAGGAACCTTCTGACCTCTCTAGAAGCAGTTATCCACTTGGAATGTCCTCCCCGACCGAGGAGGACAATCTTGCTCAGGGTCTATGAGTCTCCCTATCTCCCCAAGGATCTGGCTACTATGGAAACTCCCAACTTATTTTCTCTCTAAAGATCTGAGACTCCTATCTGAAACTACTACTTTCCTTCTGAGTTCAAGCTGAAACCTCATATTGAATCAGCCTCTCTTCTCTCATGAAGATTGTTCAAACTACTAGAGAAATGCCAGAGTGATTAGACTCTGAAGAAGATCTAGACACTCTGGGCTCCTGGGGGACAAGGTGGTGGGTATCAGGTCAGGGAACCATTGTGCCACTCTGGCATACAGAGGAGACAGAGCTAGTACCCCCATTCCCCAACCTCATCATCTACCCCCACTTGGCTCCCCTACTCAGTCCCAGAACTTACCTAAGGTCATAAACCACCAACTCCTTTAGTGAGTGAAATACAACCTAATCTTATTTTCTCAGACCTGCATAAACTCTTTGATTCAAAGAATGGGAGTGTATCATTGTGAAGAGTTGGCAGCATATGCTATCCACTTAATTATAGTGGGCACCTTTATAGTCAAATCGACTCTTATGGTAAGGTAAGGTTAAGACAACCTTGTCTAGTGTGGCTGTGGGCCTTCAGATCTTGAGGCAACTGTTTTACCATTCTGTCTTGAATGACCAAACACAGATATATATTCAAAATATATGTATTTGTGCTAAACACACACTATTAACATGTAGCTAGGGGAATTTATGTACATAGATTATAAGATGTAAATACGTAAATAACACAAATACACGTTGTCTGAAATACCAACAAAGTGGTATGCGAATACTGACGACAGACACTGGAACCTAGAGCCCCTCTAGAGCTCTTGAACCCTGAGAACCACTTAGATCTGGGAACACGGAAGACGTGCAGTAAATACACAGCAGCGATACGCCATGCTCTATGGAAAGTGAGACTAGAGAAGAGACACTTTAAAGGACAGGACAAAAACCCTTTGGATCTAGAACTTTGAGTCTCTACCCACGGGCTGTGCCGTGTTACCCAGGGAAACGTGTCCTTGTCGTCATTCTTATGGACGTCTACTACTATGCTGGCATTCAAGAGAAAGTGTGGGAAGTGAATCAAGTGGATACGTGAAGACCTGGACAGAGTCTGGAGTCACAGCCGGACAGATGCCAACGATGGCGTTGACGATAGATACCGTTTCTGCGGCCACGGTCCAGGAGGCCTGGGTGTCTGTCGGTGCTCTTGTGGCCGATGGACTTGAAAAGCTGCTGTGCTTGTTAATCTCGATGTACCTGAGATGTGCTGGATAGGTCTGAGACTCCTTGGCAAGTGGGGCAGACCTGGATATCTATGAAAGGTGTGGCCTTCCGTGCTTTAACCAATGGTGCTGACAACAGGCCGTGACGCCTTGTGCCCTGGGGCACTCATGTCTTAGATGATACTGCTCGGAGGCCCAAAGCTGCGACTGGGAACCAACTACTGAAGTGTGCTCGGTATCCAGGAATGCAGTCTCTGCGGTCCTACGATGGCCGACCTCAGCGTAAGTGGCCCTCGAAGTCTCTGATGATAAACAACCGGCGACATGCGGGCTGACAGATGCATGGTGCCTGCCAGCGCCACGACTAGCTCAGTCACACAATGCGTGGTGGAAATGGGGCAGATTCTGGTTTGTCAGGTAATCTAATCTTTAGCAGTAGAGGTCTAACTGGTAAAACTGGGAGGGACTAACTCTATATTTAATAGGGCAGGAAGTGGCTGCCTCCCTTGTGGTTCGTGCCAGGTAGCCCCTGAGCTGGTGGCATGAGGCCTGTCCCCAGTGGACTTCAAGCTCTAGGCACGCAGCCCAATACATTGGCTCCTGTCTGGAGTGGTCACCTCCTGGCAGGAACCTCTTGTCCCGGGCCTCCCCTGCCGGAGTTTCATCAGGCCAGACTACAATGTCTATGGCAGCTTGTATCAATTTTGTGATGCGTCAGAAGTTGCAGTAAGCAATGCTGAAGGGTGAATCTCCCCGCCGCCAGGATAGCTTGCGAAACAATGTTGACAACATAAACACGTACATGTTAGATGCAGCCATTCCAGAACCCTTTGACACATGGCATTATAATCTTTGCTCGTATGGTCAGGCTGCACTAACAGCATCAGTCTCAGGCGCTACAGAGACCTATGCGGCAGCACCCTGAACCATGCCTAAGACCCTGCCCTTAGATGACTTAGATGTCATAATGATTTAAATGATATAGGTAACCTATAATCACAGTAAAGTGCATGCACCACTTTACCCAGACATATAGTCAGTTTGGATGACATCAGAGTGGCACTCAGCCAATGCTGCCTGTGCCTATACCCTTGGTATAATGCCATATACTAAGTATAAAGGCACTCCAGATTTAATCGAAGTAGCACAAGACATGGAATACATTTTACAGAGGAAACAGATGGAGCTGGAATTCCCCTGAATGGCAAGTCCCAGTCAACTGGAAGTCATGGCCAGCAAACCATAAAGTGGGGTAACAAAATATAGTTGCTCACATGGCCCCCCAAGCGAGGAGATAGCTGGCCTTGTAATGACAGAGTGGCCATGGAGGCATAGCAAGCGTAACCCTGACAGTCCTTTATCCTACTTCATGAGAGGGTGCTCCACCCATGAATCCTGCCTCTATTGATAACTTAGGTAAATTACCAAAGGCTGTGAGTGGGCTACAAGTGGCCTCATTTCCTCAGATGCTGGTCACCATGCGTGACTGAGGGTGCACTTTGCTCTGGGAACTGAGGGGTGGGCTCCCCTGGATGGAACACTGGAGGACATGGCAGGGACTGGGCAACTCACTGGTCCCCACTACCAGAGTCCTTCTGAGGAGGTCCTATAAGTATGGGGAATCCCTCAGTGATGTAGGGAAATTTTAAACGAGCAAGACTGTTGGCCCCTATCAGGGAGCCTGAGTCCCTCCTGTGGGCAGGGCAGGAGGACGTTACCTGCTCCAGACAGATGGAAGGTCACCATCGGGAAGTGTGGCTCCAGGCCAGTAACCCCCTGTGGCAGTTGCTAGGAGGCACCTACTGGGGAAGAAGTTTCTTCAACCCTTTGCTCTGCTTTTGGGAGAGTGGGTCAGGCTCCATCCTCTGCAAGTCTTGGGCTGGGGCCATCCTGTACTAACACTGCAGAGACTAATCTAAGATGAGTTTGAGAAGCCCAGGCTGAAACTCCAAATCAGTAAGCATCAGGCAATCTACAGGTAGGGTTGGGGACACTTTCTGCTCTTTCCCAGCTGGAATGAAGTGATCTGTTCTGACACCATCCACCTGTGTCATGGTGAAGACTAGTTTCCCTGCCACCATGCCCAGTAATCCCTAAATACAGCTTCTGACCGCCAATCGGTAGTCTCTTCCTGCTACCTTGGACCACATGCCAAATCCATCAGAGATCAAGTATTAGTCCCCAAGATTTTTCATTCTCACACTTAACTTTGGGTGCAGTCCTATTGTACCAGGGCTGTGGGGCATTTGACCCCTTGATCCTGGGGCAACTGGAGATCGGTCTTCCAGTGCCCGAGGCTTTTACAGACATGGCAATAGGCTTCTTTCTGGCGAGGAAGGAGCTGGGGACCCACTTCCAGAAGAGGAATTTTGGGAGAAGCCCTGTAGGGGACTTGTCCTTGGGTTTATCCCTCTGCCTTTCTCTTGGGACTTAGCAGAATCTTTCTTCTGGTCACCACCTGATTTCTAGTTTTTGCTCTGGTTCTGTCCCAGCTGTCTCGCCTTCTTTCCCACTCTTGGGGAGAGGTCAGGTCAGAGTCCACCAGCTGAAGATGCCCCTGGTGCAGAAGCTGGTTTTGACAGTGATTAAGGATCTGCTCCCTCTTCAATCCAGTTGTGCAATCCCCTAAAAAGTCATGCACTTTGTTGCCATGTATCCAACCTTCAGAGCCTTTGTAGCACAATCTACAAAATCAAACCCAGGCTTGAGTCTGAGCTTTTGGGTGTCTCTGAACTTCAACCTATACTGTTCAGTGGTTAGGCCAAACCCATCTATCAGGGCACTCTTCAAGACTGTGTGATTGTCAGCATCCTCTTCTCTTGCAGTGAGGAGCTTGTCTCTACACTCTGTCTGCAAAGGAGAGGCCACAAGATTGCTGCCCATTGCCTCTGGGGTGCCTTCTGAGCTTTGCAGGCCCTCTCCAGTGCAGTTATCCATTTGTGGATGTCATCCCCACTCTGGTAGGGAGGGACAATCTTGTTTAGATTTCTATGGTCATAAGACCTGTCCCTATCTCTAGGGATATTGCTACCACCATGGGACTCTAGTCCCAACTTTCTTCTCTCTCTAAGGAGATCTAGGGATTCTCTATCTACAAGCCAATTGCTTCTTCTGATCTCTAGTTGAGTTTCCTCATACTGGACCAGTCTTTCTTCTCTCTCATGGGAGGATTCCCTCCTGTGAAGAAACAGAGCTCCTATTGAGGTGCCAGAGTGGTTAGACTCCTGAGAAGGAGACCTAGACTTTCTGAGCACACTCATAATCCTTCCTGGGGGACAAAGGTGTGGTTCTCTAGATCCTCATCTTCATCTTCCCCAGAAGGATTGAGTTCTCCAGGTCAGGGTCATTGTCACCCTCCTGGTCAGTTTCAGGAGCTGGGGGTAGTGGTACACGCCCCTTCCTCATCTGCTGGCCCACCCTCTGCTCCTACCCCTTCAGTCTCTGAAGACTTACTAAGATCATAAGCCACCAACAACTCCTGGAGGTGTTGGGTGGGGACTTTAGCCTGTCCTTAATTTCCTCACGTTACACAAAGCTCTCAGTTCCAAGAGATGGGTGTGGTACTTAGGGGAAGCTCAATGGCTCATCTCTAGATCCTGCTTTTAAAGACATTACTAGTGTGGTGTGGTGTATGCACTACCTACTCTAGTGTGGCCTACTAAACTCTCTTGAGTTGTAGAAAGGGTTGTGCTATCCCTTAACACACAACACAAAGTTCAGTAGAACTTACTGATATTCTAAGCTTAAATTATAGTAACCTTAGATTTGCCTTTAGTGGTGATCAATTCAATTGAGATTATCTGGTAAAACAATAGCAAGCTGGAATCCCATCCCACGCTGCACACCAATGTGAGAAGTTGGCCTGGCATATGCTGTCCACTAATTATAGTGGGCACCTTGCACCAGTCCAAATCGACTCTTATGGTAGGTAGGTTAAAGACAACCTTATTGAAAGCTATCCTAGTGGAGCAGCCTTCAGGCTAAGTCTTGAAGGAATGTAAAGCAGCTTGTTTTACCAGTCTATAATCTCTTGAGTGACCAAATGAAAGAGCACCACACCAGGTATATATTCAAAATATATGTATTTATTACTAAACACACCCCTCTAGTCTCTTTATGAGGCTAGAGTTCGAAAATACATAGGTTATAAGATCTTAAATCACAGT